>JARVGV010000694.1:1140343-1153786 GCA_031762435.1 Hypsolebias longignatus
AATTTTTTTTATCGACCCCCCCCCCCCCCCCCCCCCACGTGAAGTATATGAATTCTGAAAAGATCTCTTTTCAGTCTTATTCAGAGTTTTATGACGTTTTCACATGAACGAGGGACTAAAGCAGCAGCTGCAGCCACACTTATGAATGTAACCCCCGCCCCCCAGCCCTCATTCATAAACACGGGAAGCTTACATAATACCTGACTCCAGCAATTTATAGCCCTGGAGCACGCAGGGAGGGGCGCCGACTCACGCTGTGCCCTTCAAGTCCAACACATGGCCCCTGGGGGGCCGCTGGGCCCGACTTCAGGGAGCTATTATTAGAGCCATGAAGGGCTGGGGGAGGAAGAGTGATGGTTTTATTTTGAAAAATCAGATTTCAGTCTGAATATCTAAATCCAGACACGTTGACTCATCCATGATCCAAAACACGTCTTCAGAACATGCAGCTCAGTCAGGACTGAGAAGAAACTGAAAACTGACCCTGTCCCAGTCCTGTTTGGACCTGCAGCTGAGCCTCCAGGACCAGCAGAGTCCAAACGGGTCACAGGAAGTTGGACTTTCCATGACTGAAGTTCTGTTTCTACAGGTGAACATGGAGGACTGGACTGATGGGACACAGATGTTCTGGTTCCAGTCTCATGACGTCACACAGACAATCTGTCCTCTTCTTCTTCATGTCTTCAGTCTTTCTGTCTTCGTCCACCCAGAGTGTCTCGAGGACTGATGGTGTCCTCTCAGAGGTCAGAGGTCACATACCCAAACTCCCATTTAGTCTGAGCTTCCAAACAGGAAGTGAAGGTCATATGTTCTCCATCAGACCCTGTAGAACCATCAAACAGAACCTGTGGTACTGTCAGAACCTCCTGCTGTTCAGGGGTCAACAAGTTCTAGTTTTCACACAGACACTGTTGGTCTGAGGCTCATTTTTTACTCTGTGGTTCTGCCTGTCTGATAGAGAGGGGCTATAAGCTCCGCCTCCTCCCTCTGCTCCTCAGAAAAGGTGGGACTCACCATGGCAACCAGCATGTTCTGGGTAGATGTTCTTGTTTGTTTTAATGTTGGAGATCGTCGCCTCCATTGCTCAGTTTGGACCTCATTAAAAAAATCCTGAAGATCTGGATCAAAGGTTCTGCAGGATCTTTGATTTCAAAACAAACAACGTTAACGAGCAAACAGGAAGAGATTTGAATCTGGACTTTCAGAGTAAAGCCTAAACATTAACTTCAAAATAAGAGTCTGACTCTGTCATAGCTTGGATTTTTACAGAATAAAGTTCTAACTTCCTGTTCTTCATGTGGAGCAGTAGATGAACGTGTCAGCCATTTTGTTAAATCTGAACAGTTTCTGTTTTGTAGATGAAGTTGTTTTTAAAAAGTTTATTAACCTGCACTCATGTCTCTAAACTGTAAATAAGCACAAAAAAAACAATTCCTTAAAGTTTTCACACGTGACCACCATGAAGCTGCAGAGACCCGCTCCTGTTGGTCCAACATGTCTCCAGGGGGGACGGCCCTCCTCATCAGGACGTCAACCCACAGCTCAGAGCAAAAGAAGAAACCATGAAACGAGCTCAACGACACGTTTGGCCTCCGACCAGGAGGAGGTCAACGCTGGAGGACACGCTTCAGGAGTCCAGGGGGACAGAGACATGATCCATCCTTCAAGGCGGACAAAGACAAGGACAGAGAGAAGGTCCAGGAACTAGAACAGGAGGGACAGTTGTCACGATAAAACACGTGGAAGAACTAAAAGAGTTTCAACCAGTTTCTGTCAGATTTCATCAAAGTCGTTCGCGATGGCTAAAAGCTCAAAAGGAGCAAAATGCTAAAGTAGCAAAAGGCTAGCTAAAAGCTAAATTGTTTTTCGTGTGTTTCTGTGTTGCCTGCTGAAGAACAGGCACAAGTTTGACGTTTAAACCTCCATCTGGAGAAAAGGCCGTGCACGTTCAGAGCCGTGCCACATGAAGAAACACCACATCATCTTGAGGAACATGAAGCGGCGCTTCAGTTCCTCCTGAGCTCCAGAGAAGAACCATCAGATCAGAACCGAGCCGTCGCCTCCAACCCACACATGAGCTCTGTAAAAAGATGGAATGGATCCAAAACCGCTGCTTCTGTGATCTCACAACATTAAAATGCTTTAGAATAAATAATCATTTTCCATATAAGACTGTTAACAATTTAAAATACGTAGTTTACAACATATTTTTTATGTTGCGTTAATGTTTGTATCATTTTATTTAAGGAAATTGCAAAATACACCAGTACAGTAATCATCTAGAACAGGGTTCTGCAACCTGCGGCTCTGGAGCCACATGCGGCTCTTTGGTCCCTCTGCAGCGGCATAATGCATAGTTTACTGTTTTAATTTTTAGAAACTGGGCAAAAACTATATATTTTTTTTAATTCTTTACAAGAATCTCATCTTTTATTTTGTCTTAGAGTGTAAAACTATCAATAAATGTTACAAATCATTAGATTTTTTGTTTTATAAAATCACTCCTACCGTCCAGAACAGCGCCCTCCAACAAATTTAAAGTGGTCTGTGGGCCACCAGTTGAGAATCCCAGTTGCAGCAGGTGTTGTGGCCCCGGACACGTTTAGGTGCAGAAATGACTCTTTTGGTCATAAAAGTTGCAGAGCCCCGAGCTAGAAAATCTTTTCTGGGATTGACCTGTACCACCACATCCACCACCAGGGAGGATCAGGGTCCAGGAGATCCTGAGTTCATGGTCCTGCCTCCACCCCCTCCTAACTCACTAACAGGCTGCCAATCACAGCACGCATGAAGCTTGCCAGCCTGAAATGAAAACAAAAGTATAGAATAAATTCAGATTTGAACCAGACAGGATCCACAAACATCAACATTTTTATAAAATATATATTTTTTATTTTGTCTGAAAAATATCCCATTAAATTATATGGAGGGGCGGAGCTTAAATCCTGTACTGGAACCAGTTGTCTGTAGAGCTCTGGACCTATAGAGAGGCTGTTGACGACCCCCTCCCAGAGAACTGTAGACCGGGCAGAAGAACTGCCGCCGGGGCCTCATTTAACGCCGCTCTGAACTCGCCTCAGACACAATGCATGATGGGAAACGAGTAAAACGGGTCAGACAGCTGATGTGATGCTTCCTGATGTTTCAGCGAGCTCCAGGTGCTTCAACAATCAGACTAATGAAGGAGTTAAAGGTTGAAGACGGCGGCTCCACCTGAAGGCTCCGGACCCTGCAGGTCCACAAGAAAATAACGAGTTGAGTCTGAGCCGGTGTGCGAGGCAGGAAGTCCGTCAACTCGGGCGCATAAGACGGGTCGTAATGAACTTAGTTTGGAGAAAAGTTCATCAGTGTTCTTTTCTAAAACCCAACAGGAGTCCAGAATTCCAGCAATGATGAGCCAGACTCTTATTATGAAGAGTTTCCATGAGTTTTATTTTGAAAATCCAGGTTCCAACTGTTTCCTTTGTCCTTTTAAACATTAAATCCTGTAGAAGTTTTTTATTCAGATTTCCTGAACGTTAAAGTTCTGATCAGTTGGACCTGCTGGGTCACAGATCGGCTGAATCACTGGTTACCATGGTGATTCCCGCCTAGTATAGGGAGCAGAGGGAGGAGGCGGAGCCTGGTCCTCAGTCAAATCCTCCATGTTCAGCTGTGATTGTGGAAAAAGCGTTAAAAGTTCTGAAAACAGCACTTCAGCGTTGAAAGTCCAACTTCCTGTGCCCCGTTTAGACTCTGCTGGTTCTGAATCTGAGCTGCAGGTCCAAACAGGACTGGTCGGGTTCTGACTCAGCCGGGTTAAAGATATGAACCCTGAGCTGAATCAGGACTCACAAGTCCGAGGTCTCAGTTAACTCAGATCCTTCAAGTCTTCTGGAGACGGTTTGTGGACTCAACATAAAAAACTGAATCCTCAGAACCGCTGCTGACCCAGTGGGTCGGGTACAAACTCACCAGAGAACCGATGTGGGTCGCAGCTACAAACATTTAGGTTTCTGTCAACTTCGAGGTTTTGGTTCCATCTTCTGTGACTTGTTCGTTGTTTCTTGCGTGGAAACGTAAATTTGGCTCCTGGACCCCGGTGACGTCCGCCGTGCCACGTTCACAGACTTGTAACGAGTATTGAAGCAATCGACAGAAAACCGTCTCCATCTTGACAGCGCCACGGTTCGAAAACGGCTCGGTTCTGTTGATAAAACGGAGCGCAGCCTTCGGGGAATCCCAGCATGCATCGTGTTTCAGCCACAGCGAGTTATTTTTAGCGAGCTCGTCATCTTTAAGGGGACTGGATTTGTGCTGCAGGTTCTGGTGCTTTACACCTTTTTACTCCCCGGGTCGGGTCAGAACCAGAACAAGCTGATTCCAACGGAGGAACGACTTCGGCCGTCGTGGAGTGAAACAGCAGCTGGGTGTCACCGGGCGGGCGATCATGTAACTGCCTGCACTGAATGAATCAAACTCTGACTCCTGGGCTCACACTGGCTGTAGAGTAGCTGAGAGTCATCCTCTCAGACCCTCTGAGGGCTGAGGGACGTCTCCAGGTGACGTGCCTCAGATTTACCGCCGGCGGCCATCTTTAAGTGGGTGTGAGTGACGTTGGATTAGGGGCTTATCCCGGCTGAGATTTGGGCGATGAGCGAACTTCACGAAGCGACGGCTGCGGGGGAAGATTAGTCGTCTAACAGCCTCTCTGGCAGCTGAGCCCTCGCTGAACTCTTCACCTCCTTCGGCTCGTCCTCACCGCATTGTTTGAGCCGAGAGGAGCAGCTGGAGAACCTCACGGAGATGTCCTTCCTCCTGGAGACGGACTCTGTCTCAGCGCGGTGAAACGTCCCGGAGAAAAGAGACAGAAGGATGGAGGCTCTGGAAACAGCTGGCTGAACCACAGAGGGGCCAGTGGTGTCATCAGGTAGTTGCTGGAGCATCGAGCTGGAGGTCGAGAGTTCTACTGACCCCACAACGACATGACATCACAGTGGGGGCGTGGTCACCTGAGAACTTCCTGTCCTTTCATGTCCAACCGAACGGTTTAAAGATGGACACGTGGAAAAAATAACACAAATACGTTTGGAGGATCCTTGGAACCAAGAAGGACGGGTGATCATGTAACTGACACACATGAGAGTCTGACACGAAAAGACCTCAAGACTCAGAGGACGGACTCTGAGGAGAGTGACCTCTGGAGACCAGGTCCTTAAAACTCAGTGAGGTCCATCCAACCTTCATCCATCTGTCATCCAACCATCATTTATCTTTCATCAACTGTCATCCAACCAACAAACTGCAAACTATTATCCAACATCATCCAACTGTCTTTCAACCATCATTTATCTTTCATCATCTATCATTCAGCTGACATCCAACAGATTCATGGCAGTTGGATGATGATTCAGCTGCCATGAATCTGTCATCCAACCATCATCCAACTGCAATCCATTATCAAACATCATCCAACCATAATCCAACTGACATCCAACCATCACCCAACTGTCATCCAACAATCATCAGTGAGACTAACCTGGACAAATAAAGGTTGAATTGAATTCAGCTGCCAACCATTATCCAACATCATCCAACCACCACCAATTGTCATCCAGTCAAAATCCAACTGACAACCATCATCCAACTACCATCAGTCTGGCATCCATCCATCCATCCATCCATCCATCCATCCATCCATCCATCCATCTCTTCACCCACTTCTTCCTGCAGGGTCACTGGTACCTAACTCCAGCAGTCATTGTGTGCGAGGCGGGGACACCCTGGACATGTCCATGTCCATCATAGGATCCAGAACATACATGAGAGGACAGTAAGGTCAGGAGTGAAACCGTCAGACTTGTTCTGTCTCCTTCATGGAGTTCCACTCATTTAAACATTTAGATGTTATTAAACAATAAAGTGAAGACAGGTTTTAATGAAACGAACCTTTATTGATTGAACAGAAGTAAAAACATGAATCTGTTACGTCTGATAGAATCCTACAAATTATTACCGTTACAGCAGAGACAGAAAGGCCACGGTAAGAAAGTCACAGCTGATGGACTCTGGATGTGCATAAACACGTTGTTACATCATGAAAGGCTCCTTGTTTGTTTCCTGTCACATGGACACGAGACCTCCATTAAAACTAATTAATTATCACTCAGGACTCACTGTGGTTCTTACAGATAGGAGAGATACATCAATACACCGATTTACACACGCACGTACACGCACACAGTTTTATAACAACAAACTTAATGCTGTTTATTTAAGCTGCTGAAGCCATTTAAACTCAATAATCTGAATAAACATCAGAACAAAAGGCGGGTTCTGGTTTGAACTCGGACCAGTTATTCACTTGTCTCCTGACTTGACGAACTCAACAGAATAAAACAAGTTTGTTGATTTTAATTGAGGGAGGTTGGAAAAGAAAAGTTGTTTTTTGTGGATGTTATTGCCACCTCGTGGCAGGACAGAGAATTACACCGTTTGAACTAAACGAAGACAATTAAAGCTTAAAAACCTTCAGGGCTGCTCAGAGAAAAACAATTAAAACCATATTTTGTTTGTTTGGCCATGACGCCAGAAGTGAAAGTATTTTAGGACAAACGTAGAAAAACTATCACATTATTTTTGTTTGTTTCGTTTTTATACTTTACTGTTTTACTGTGGGGGTTTAAAGTACTCTATAAATAAAGCTGGTTTGGTACTTCTTGTTTTTCACCAGCAGTGAAAAAAATTCACAAATGTCCCAAAATAACTGTTACTTTTGAAGTTGGTGTTCGTTAATGAGAGTGATAAAAATGACAACATGAATCAGATCTAGAAAACACGACATCAAAAATAAATACATGAACAATCAAACAACCAACAATAATTAAAAAAACTATTTGAATCTGATGAAAACTCCTAAAGTGAGAAGAATAAGTGGTCACATTCAGGACTTTGTTTTTTATTACAACCTTTTCCTCATTGAGTTCCTCTTCAAAAATAAACATTTTCTTCTAAAATAAAATATTTAAATGAAATACATGTATGCAGACAAAAATATACTTGACAGAAATTGTAGAAGTTTCTGGAATTATTCTGGTAAAAAGCTATAAAACCTCAGAAACTGAACAAACTGAACATTTCTATTCGCTTGTAAACAAAAGTATGCAGAAAATACTTTTTTTAATCAACGTGAACGATAAAAAAGATGCATAAAGGAGAAAAAATACAAAAATAAATTCAAGTCAAAGTTTCTTTCTCCAGTATTTATGGCACAAATACACATTTTATACTACAGTACATTTAAATTCTAAATGCTCTTTGTACTGACACAGTGACAATGAGGCATAAATAATAAATAAATATCTAATAATGCTCAGTCGTTCTTTTGTCTCAGAGCTTCTGAAACTTTTGCAAAGATGATTATTCTCTCAGGAAGACTTCTTCTGTACAATCATGACGTTTATCAACAATCCGTGTTGTACGACCGCTCGCCGGCATCGTCGTGAAATAAACTCCTCTTCTAGAAGATGGGTTTACCAATGGTGCGTTTTACTAAATCAGGACACGTTTAAGGCACAACGAAGGTTTTCTGCACAGAGAAACAAACAGAATGATCATGTTTGCTGATGATGTTCTGCTTTGCATGTTTTATTGCTTGGAGATCAAAGAAAACATGTTTAAAGCATGTTTCTGTCTGCTGGTTTCTGTGATTGTTCCCACATTTGAACAGTTTGATGGTTTCTTTGTGTTGGTGCTGGGACTGAACATCTGGCATGAGGGGGTCAGTTTTTAACATCTGGACCAGTGAAGAGGTCGAACTGAATCAGTGGTTAGAAGAGTAAAAACCACAGCTGAGAAACTACAACACTACAGTCAAACTACAGTGTAGTTTTCACAGTTCTATAGTTTTACAGCCATGTAGTTTAACAGTTGTATTATGGTTCTCTAGTCTTACAGTTGTGTAGTTTAATAGTTGTGTAGTTTTACAATCATCTATTTTTACAGCTGTGTAGTTTAACAGCTGTGTCGTTTTACACTTGTCTAGTTTAACAGCTGTGTAGTTTTGCAGTTGTGTAGTTTCACTGTTGTGTTGTCTAGTTTTACAGCGGTGTAGTTTTACACTTGTGTTGTTTTACAGTTGTGTAGTTTTACACTTGTGTTGTTTTACATTTGTGTAGTTTTAAAGTGATGCATTTTATCAGTTGTGTTATTTTACAGTTGTCTATTTTTACTGCTGTGTAGTTTTACACTTGTGTTGTTTTACAGTTGTATAGTTTTACATTTGTGTTATTTTACAGTTGTCTAGTCTTACAGTTGTGTAGTTTAATAGTTGTGTAGTTTTACATTTGTCTAGTTTTACAGCTGTGTAGTTTTGCAGTTGTGTAATTTCACTGTTGTGTACAACGTATAGTTTTACACGTGTTGTTTTACAGTTATCTAGTTTTACAGTGATGTATTTTATCAGTTGTGTTATTTTAGTTTTACAGCTGTGTAGTTTTACACTTGTGTTGTTTTACAGTTGTATAGTTTTACATTTGTGTTATTTTACAGTTGTCTAGTTTTACAGCTGTGTAGTTTTACACTTGTGTTGTTTTACAGTTATCTAGTTTTACAGTGATGTATTTTATCAGTTGTGTTATTTTACAGTTGTCTAGTTTTACAGCTGTGTAATTTTGCAGTTATGTTGTTGTACAGTTGTCTAGTTTTACAGCGGTTTAGTTTATAGTCGTGTTGTTTTGCAGTTGTATTGTTTTACAGTTGTCTAGTTTTACAGCTGTGTAGTTTTACACTTGTCTAGATTACAGATTTGTAGTTTTACACTTGTCTAGTTTTACATCTATGTAGTTTAACAGTTGAGTTGTTTTACAGTTTAGTTTTACAGTTGTGTTGTTTAACAGTTGTCTAGTTTTACAGCTGTGTAGTTTAACAGTAGTCTAGTTTTACAGTTGTGTTTTACAGGAGTGTTGTTTTACAGTTGTATGGTTTACAGTTGTGTTGTTTTATAGTTATGTAGTTTTACAGTTGTCTTGTTTAACAGTTGTTGTTTTACATATGTCTAGTTTAACAGTTGTGTAGTTTTACAGTTGTGTTGTTTTACAGGTGTGTTGTTTTACAATTGTATAGTTTTACAGTTGTGTTGTTTTACAGTTGTATAGTTTTACAGTTGTGTAGTTTTACAGTTGTGTTGTTTAACAGTTGTTGTTTTACTGTTTTCTAGTTTAACAGTTGTGTAGTTTCACAGTTGTGTAGATTTACAGCTTTGTAGATTTACAGTTTTGTAGTTTTACAGTTGTCTAGTTTTACAGTTGTGTTTACTTTTATATTTGTGTAAATTTACAGTTGTCTAGTTTTATAGCTGAGTAGTTTTACAGTTGTGTAGATTTACAGTTTTGTATGTCAGCTGTGTAGTTTTACGTTTTCTTATCCATTCTTCCATTTGTTTCTTTATTTCGATGTTCTTTGTTGTCTTGTACAAGGTGGTGCTGTAGCGCCCTGATCTCCCACAGTTCCCACATTCGTTTGGCCTCTGTCAGAACTCTGGACTCAAACGTTTCTGTTATTGCTTTAAAATGTAGACATCCATGTCCATGTTGTTTGAAGGTGAAGCTTCAGTTCAGCACGAAGCTGTAGTTGTAGCTTGGAGCCGCTCTGCACAAACTTTCTGTCCCGTAAACGAAGAACTTCAAACATCTTCAGTTTAAAAACTGCAGGACCAGCTGAGCTCTGATGTTCAGTTCAAACAGGAACCCTCGTGTTGTTGAAACGTTTCCTCGTTTCCTTTTGTCTCAGTGAACAACCTCAAACATCTGTCCTCGCTGGGACGTAACATCAGCTCAGATGATCATAACGTGACGTTCTGCACAGACTGTCGCTCTCGATGATCACAGTGGGTCCAAAACCAACAGAACCAATTTTCAAGTGCTCACGTGTGGTCCGGAACAATCGAGGCAGAACTCCTTCATGACTAAAACCTTCAGCTGAAAAACATAAATATTCCAAAGTGTTTCTGAAGATTCTCTTTAGCTCTGGACGGGCTGGGGTCATTAAAAGGGTCCGGTCCAGACCATCTCTGAAGGTGGTCTGAGGGAAACCGGTTTCAACAAGGCTGCTGACTGCAGACAGAGCCAGGGGGTCAGAGGTCAACAGTCACAGCCCAGTGAGACACTGAAGAACCGATGGGTTCTGGTGCCTTCAGGACCATGATGAAGATGATGAAGATGTCTCTCAGGCTGCTGTTGTTACAGAGTGAACACTGAGGTAGATGTTTGTGAAGACCAGATTTAACAAATGCTCAAACATTCAGATCATCAGAGCGAAGCGTTTGTTTTTTCTGCACCAACTTTCCTCTCAGGAGCAAAAATGAAGCAAAAAATCCACAAGAACTTTAGGAGGAACCTACAAAACATCTCCCAGAGTGAATGAAAAACACAAAGAGCCTCAGAATAAAGACTCAACAATGAAGGTCATCAGTCAAACTGAATCATCTCGTGTGGAGCCGTTCATTCCAGGCGGGAAGTTAGACGGTCCAGTTTGAACGAGATCTGCAGCAAACATCTGGTTCCTCTGCAGCAGCTGGAAGAACGTCCAGCTGAGCGCAGGACTCTGGTCCTCTGGGACATCTAGAAGACGGGTGGGTCAAGCAAGGTTTGAGTCATACCCCCGAGTGCTGGCTCTGCCTGGAGTCCTCCTGGAGCCTCAGAAAAAGGTTTTTAATCCATGGTTGATCAGAGGAAAGGAGCAGGTGAGGAGCAGGTGAGGAGCAGGTGAGGAGGTGGTGGCAGCAGGTTTGATGAAGCTCCTCGTTCATTTTCCTGAGAATAAAAACAAGAACATGTTAAAAAACTGATGTAGAAAATAAAAACTCTGAACAAGTTCAAAAAGTTAATTTGATCTTTCAGAGTTTTTGAAGACCACCTGATCAGACCTCCTGATCAGACCTTCACATGACGGAGCAGTTCATGATTCTTTGGGCTTTTGGGTCTGACCAGCGAGCAGCTGGTTTTATCATTTAGGATCATGATTCAGACCAGAGGTTCCCAACAGCTGGACTTGGGTGCCACCACGAGCCACCAAACGTCAGGTGGAGGTTTTCCAGAAACTAAATGTCAAAGTTCACAGAGGTCAGAGGTCACACACCTGACTCTCCCTGACTGCCAGTCTGAGCTTCCAAACAGGAAGTGAAGCTCAGTTTAACTTGTCAAATGTCCTCCAACATGGCCGCCCCCAGGCTGATGGAGGCAGGTGAGAGCAGAACCAGGAGGTTTAAATCCAGTTGGCCCCGGAGCCATGATGGAGGTTTGGTTTGGTTCTGCTGCCATCAGGTGGGCAAAGTTTGGAACTGGATCTGAGACCATCAGTGGGTCTAGGTGGGTCCACACTCCCTGTCAGAACCCGGATAAACTGGTTTCACTTCATTTAATGTGTTGATTGGACAGGAAGTGACATCACAGACACAACTAAGCACTAAGCGGGAAGTTTCACTCACCTCCGTTTGGACCAGAACCTGACGAAGGTCCGAGGAACATGATGAGGAACCAGGCGGTGGGCTGAGCTGTGGAACCAAAGACCCAGCAGGTCCACTCCATGATCCGGGTTCCTGAGTCCAGCTGGTCCAGATCATCAGGGACAGCCCTGACAGGACCAGGATCGGGTCAGGACTTTGGTTCTGGGACCCATCAGGGTCTGCAGGTTCTACATCCAGAAGTTCCTTCAGAATTTTTCCTGAAGTTTTATTGAAAACTTAAAACAACTTTAAATGTTTTTATCCTCAGAAAATAAAAATATTTTTAATGTTTTAAACTAAAGTGAATTTAATTTATTATTATTATTTACCTATTTATTTTTGTTTTACATCAACTTTCTCATCTGAAGTTGTTTTTATTAATATTTTTCATAAATTATCTAAAGTTTTGTTTTCATCAGAACATGAACATTTAAATTATTTTAACTTTAGAAGCACAAAATCTGAAAATAAATCTGTTAAACCATTCATCTTTTTGGCCTTCTTTGTTGCCGTACAGCAAACTGAAAATAATTTATTCATTTTATTTTTATACTTTGCTGAATTGATGGAATTTTACTTTTTAAAACATTTTTATTTTCTCTTAAATATCAGCTGATATCTGAATAAGGAGCTCTAAGATGCTGATGTTCCTGATAATTTATTAGAAGTGATTATTAATATTAATATTATTGTTGTTGTTACTAAATTAATTTTAAACTCATTTCTGATTCTGGTTCTTTTCAGTCTTGTTCAAACAATCAGCTGTAACTAGTGGAAATAATTATTTTGTTTATGATAAATAATTAGATCTCCTCTGTTCAGGCTGCAATTATAAACATAAATATTTGTTGTTGTTCTTTTTCTTTCTGAATGAAACAAACAACATGGAGGTTCGAACAACATGGATGTCTGCAGAGGATGGACAGTTACCATGGAAACTGGATCTGCTTTGATCTAAGAGTGGCCACGTGAGGGTGCTGTGGGTCCAAAAACCTACAGAATGAATAGCACTAAACCCTGGGTTCTGACTGACAGGAAGCAGGCAGACTAAACTAAACCGGACTAACAGACTAACCTAAACTAAACCCTGGGTTCTGACTGACAGGTAGAGGTCAGTCACTAAACCCTGGGTTCTGACTAACAGGTAGAGGTCAGACACTAAACCCTGGGTTCTGACTGACCGGCAGCAGGCAGACTAAACTAAACTGGACTACCAGACTAGCCTAAACTAAACCCTGGGTTCTGACTGACAGGTAGAGGTCAGTCACTAAACCCTGGGTTCTGACTGACAGGTTAAGGTTGGTCACTAAACCCTGGGTTCTGACTGACAGGTAGAGGTCAGTCACTAAACCCTGGGTTCTGACTGACAGGTAGAGGTCAGTCACTAAACCCTGGGTTCTGGCTGACAGGTAGAGGTCAGTCACTAAACCCTGGGTTCTGGCTGACAGGTAGAGATTAGTCACTAAACCCTGGGTTCTGACTGACAGGTAGAGGTCAGTCACTAAACCCTGGGTTTGGTCTGATGGGATGTAGGATCAGGTTATTTTGGATGTGGATCGGGTCTTTGGACTCGTAAAACTGGATCAGGAGGAGGCCTGATTGTTGTCATGTCCTTGGGAGATCCCCTTAGGTGGATCCCAGAGTCCCCCTTCTTCTATGAAAACAGAAACCAGGAGCTGCAGTTTGAGCGTGCACATGTGCACGGTTATGAAGATGGTGCTCAGACGTCAGGCAGTTTCTCGCTGCAGGTCTTGTTCGGGCTGCAGTTCGTGTACTTGATGGAGTCCCCGTCCTCGTAGTCCAGCAGGTCGGACTTGGACAGGGACGGCCTGCTGGACCCTCTGAAGTGCTGCTGCTGGCCGCAGGTCACGTGCGTGTACTGGAACTGGTCCTGGTCCGTCTCGCGGTGGTAGAAGTAGTTGAAGTTGGACACGATGACCGGAACCGGAAGCGCGATGGTC
>JARVGV010000694.1:1239918-1250819 GCA_031762435.1 Hypsolebias longignatus
GGTCTCTCTTGTAAATGAGTCCTCGAGGCTCAATGAGATTAACCTGCCTAAATAAAGGTTGAATGAATGAAAAAAAACTAGCCAACACAAGGAACAACCAACTGCTACATGTCACTAACATTAGCCAACAAAAGGACAACAAATGCCCACCTCTACGTTTACTGCTCACATTAACACGCTGCCATCAACAACCTTTATTAATAAGCAGATTTATTAACATTATTAGGCTGATCATATTAGCCAAATGCTAACATTAACCAACTGAAACCAAAATCTAAGATGGCTGATGTTAGCAAATTTCTAATACACCCACCTAGAAAATGCTTTATTAGCAAACCATCTGCTATCATTAACAAATGGTAACAATATCAAGAAGCTAAAAACAGCTAACCATGTTATGTGCTAACTTATACCAGCCGCTAACATTATGAAGATGCTATCAAAAGCAGCAACTGTTAATGTTAGCGAGCTGCTAACATTTATCAACTTCCATAACTAACTCCAAACATTAGCTGACAGAAACGAACAAGAAAGGTGGCGACAGAAGCAAACTAATAAACAGAACTTAGATATTGCCAATGCAGTGACATTAGAAGTTTGCTAATATACTGAGCGCTAAACTAGCAAACTGTTAAATAGCTGTTGGAATATTGGCAAATGGCTAATATAACTACTGGTATATTAGCAAACAGCTGATACAGTATAGCTATGGTGTATTAGCAAAGGGCTAATATAGCTATTGGTATATTAGCAAATGGCTAATATAGGTATTGGTATACTGGAAAACTGATAATATAGCTATTGGTTTATTAGCAAACAGCTAATATAGCTATTGGTATATTAGCAAACAGCTAATATAGGTATTGGTATAGTAACAAACAGCTAATATAGGTATTGGTATATTAGCAAACAGTTAATATAGGTATTGGTATATTAGCAAACAGCTAATATAACTACTGGTATATTAGCAAACAGTTAATATAACTATTGGTATATTAGCAAACAGCTAATATAACTACTGGTATATTAGCAAACAGTTAATATAGGTATTGGTATATTAGCAAACAGCTAATAAAACTACTGCTATATTAGCAAACAGCTAATATAGCTATTGGTGTATTAGCAAACAGCTAATATAACTATTGGTATATTAGCAAACAGCTAATATAGCTATTGGTATATTAGCAAACAGTTAATATAGGTATTGGTATATCAGCAAACAGCTAATATAGCTATTGGTATATTAGCAAACAGCTAATATTGGTATTGGTATATGGGAAAACTGATAACATAGCTGTATATTAGCAAACAGCTAATATAACTACCGTACTGGTATATTAGCAAACAGCTAATATAGCTATGGTGTATTAGCAAAGGGCTAATATAGCTATTGTTATATTAGCAAACGACAAATACAGCTATTGGTATACTGTATTAGCGAATGGTTAATATAACTCTTGGTATATTGGACCAGAGTTAACTTTTTAAGATTCGTCTACCTGGATTACTGAACATGCATCAGGTTATTGTTGTTGAGGGTTAGGGTTATTTCTCTGAATCTGATGCATCCAAACAGCAGAAACATGTTCACTGTTAGACGTTTGTTGGCTTTAAGCACACGGAGGCCATATTGGATTTTGAAGTCAGAGCTGGTGAGGCGTCTTGGCTTCAGGACACTCCTGTTCATTTCATGACCCTGCAGTTTTTAGTGTAAACTGAAAACAGACGAGCTAAATGCTAGCAGGGCTAATAATGAGCTAACTTTATGGAAGGGACACATCGTTAGCGCGCCTGCTAACAGCCTCTGCACGGTGGCTGGCTTCTCTCACCCGGTTGTCGTAAACCTTCTTGAGCGCCTCGTAGCGGATGGAGCCCTGGAAGATGACCCCCTGGAAGGTGTTGCTCTTGTCACTCGCCACCAGCTCCACACACACCATCTCGCCTTCCCCCACCGTCATGTCTCTGAAGACCTGAACACACACAGGTCGAAGCGACTGTAACTACTGAACTTCATCAGTAACTTCACTGGAGGCACTGCAGCTGAGCAGCCGCTCGCTGTGGAACAGCAGGTTCTAGAGCAGGAGACGTGACCACGTCCAGCTTCATCAGAGGAGTCGTTCAATTTTCCATCATCTTAGAGATCTGGTCTGTCTGGATTAACTCGCCCGTCTCTCTGCTCCGCCCAGCGAAGACTTCCTTGTTGGTGAATGAGCTTTAGAAGAACGACAGAAGATATTTGTCTGATAAAGTGAGAGAACCTGCCTCAGAGTTCATCTTCTGAAGACTCACGTCTCTTTCTGAAGATGGAACATTAGTTGGAAAAGTCCCTGGAACTTTGTCACATGTTCAAACGCTCGCATTAATTCTGTTTCCTGTCTGCGCAGGAAGTCGTCTACACTGAAATGAATAAAACTGTCCACAGACCTGAAGAGACCTCTGGGGTCAGAGAAAACGTCTACCTCCTCAAAGTTGTCTATCATGAAGAAGATGCTGGGGTAGCTCATCTTGGACTCCTCCCCTTTGCTGTCCATGGCGTGTTTACTGGGAGACGCGAACACCTCCTGAAAGAGGACGACGAAGGACATGGTGGACACATGAAGACAAACAGCTGAGAGGACGGCATGTCTGCGGTCCTACCTGACACTTCTTCTTGTGGATGTGAATGTCTCCGGCGTCCGAGCGTGTGCAGACAGCGCACGTGACCACGTAGTCCAGCTGGAGGACAGCAGATCTCAGGTCAGGAGGGACCGCTGAAGACAACATTAAACTCACAGCCTGATGCCAAAACCTAACTGAACGCAAACAGCCAAATGTGTCAACTAAACCTAAAACAGCCGAATGTGTCAACTAAACGCAAACAGCCGAATGTGTCAACTAAACGCAAACAGCCAAATGTGTCAACTAAACCTAAAACAGCCAAATGTGTCAACTGAACCTAAAACAGCCGAATGTGTCAACTGAACCTAAAACAGCCGAATGTGTCAACTGAACCTAAAACAGACGAATGTCAACTGAACCTAAAACAGCTGAATGTGTCAACTAAACCTAAAACAGCCAAATGTGTCAACTAAACCTAAAACAGCCGAATGTGTCAACTGAACCTAAAACAGCTGAATGTGTCAACTAAACTAAAACAGCCGAATGTGTCAACTAAACCTAAAACAGCCAAATGTGTCAACTAAACCTAAAACAGCTGAATGTGTCAACTGAACCCAAATAAAACAGCCGAATGTGTCAACTGAACCCAAATAAAACAGCCGAATGTGTCAACTAAACCTAAAACAGCCGAATGTGTCAACTGAACCTAAAACAGCTGAATGTGTCAACTGAACCTAAAACAGCTGAATGTGTCAACTGAACCTAAAACAGCCGATGTGTCAACTGAACCTAAAACAGCTGAATGTGTCAACTGAACCTAAAACAGCTGAATGTGCCAACTAAACCTAAAACAGCCGATGTGTCAACTGAACCCAAATAAAACAGCCGAATGTGTCAACTAAACCTAAAACAGCTGAATGTGTCAACTAAACCTAAAACAGCCGATGTGTCAACTGAACCCAAATAAAACAGCCGAATGTGTCAACTAAACCTAAAATAGCTGAATGTGTCAACTGAACCCAAATAAATAAAAACAGAGTCTGTCAGAGAAAAATCAAATCAGTCATAATTGAACCCAGAAACCACAAAAATCCGAACTGGGTCAGATCAGCTCCGTCTGCAGGGTAAATAACTGTTGTTTGTTTGTTTGTTGTTGTTTATTCAGTGATGTCACAGCTCTGTCTGCAGGGTAAATAACTGTTGTTTGTTTGTTTATTGTTGTTTATTCAGTGATGTCACAGCTCCGTCTGCAGGGTAAATAACTGTTGTTTGTTTGTTGTTGTTTATTCAGTGATGTCACAGCTCCGTCTGCAGGGTAAATAACTGGTGTTTGTTTGTATGTTGTTGTTTATTCAGTGATGTCACAGCTCCGTGTGCAGGGTAAATAACTGTTGTTTGTTTGTTGTTGTTTATTCAGTGATGTCACAGCTCTGTGTTCACCTTCTGCAGGATCAGGTTCAGGTAAACGCTCTCCTCCCAGTCGATGTCCGGGTCACCGAGGCCCGGCAGCTTCTTAGAGTCCCTCCTGTAGACCTCCACCTCCACCTGAAACACAGAGTCCATCAGAACCACAGAGCCCATCAGAACCACAGAGTCCATCAGAACCACAGAGCCCATCAGAACCACAGAGCCCATCAGAACCACAGAGCCCATCAGAACCGCTGGGACCGGAGGAACCAGGTGCTGGTTCTGCTCACCATCAGTGCATGTTGTGTACAACTGTTGATCGATCGTTCTGCAGCATTTAGAGGTTCTGACCCACCTCTGTCCTGTAGATGTGATAAAGTTCTGCAGAACTGGGTCGCAAGACGCCACCAACCAAAACGCCCACTAACCATTTAGAACGGTTGCCATGGTTACGGCCATTTGATGTGTGCTGGAGTGTCTGTACGTCTCAACTGTGGTTCTATGTGAGTTCTCTTGTGGAAACAGATAAACATCTTCCAGAACGTTTCTTCATCTGCTTTTAAAAAAAGCTGAAGGTTTCTTCATCTGCTTTTTAAAAGAGCTGAAGGTTTCTTCAGCTGCTTTTTAAAAGAGCTGAAGGTTTCTTCAGCTGCTTTTTAAAAAAGCCGAAGGTTTCTTCGGCTTTTTTAAAAGAGCTGAAGGTTTCTTCAGCGTTTTTAAAAGAGCTGAAGGTGTCTTCAGCTGCTTTTTAAAAGAGCTGACGGTTTCTTCAGCTGCTTTTTAAAAGTGCTGAAGGTTTCTTCAGCTGCTTTTTAAAAAAGCTGAATGTTTCTTCAGCTGCTTTTAAAAAAGCTGAATGTTTCTTCATATGCTTTTTAAAAAAGCTCAGTGTTTCTTCAGCTGCTTTTTAAAAAAGCTTGATGTTTCTTCAGCTGCCTATTAAAAAAGCTGAATGTTTCTTCAGCTGCTTTAAAAAAAAGCTGAATGTTTCTTCAGCTGCATTTAAAAAAAGCTGAATGTTTCTTCAACTTCTTTTTAAAAGAGCTGAAGGTTTGTTCAGGTCAAATGTGTTGATTTTAGCTCTCCTGGAAACAAATACAGTGTGGTAGCCAAACGACAGCTGAAAGTAGCTGAAACTCAGGTTGTAAAGAGGTTGGGCTCCTCCTTCAGTTCGATGGTTTTGGACCCTCAACAGACCCGCAGAACTTGTTTGGAATGAAAACAAAGAGTTAAAGGTGGACACCGTCCCTCGGGACACACGGTGGGTACTGGCATCTCGTCACCTTCTTGCCCTCGGCGTCACCGGCGCCGACGTAGGCCGGCTTCCTGCGGACGTAGAACAGCATGTCGTCCTGCCGAGGAGCCCACTTCTCCATGAAGTAGGTGGAGAACATCCATGTCCAGAAGACGATACGGTCGTCTTTGAGACAGCCTGAGGAAACACATACAGAAATATGACTAGTTTAATTTTATTTTAGCTTCTGTTTAGCTGATCTTAGCTTGTAGCTCCTTCTGCTAAATGTAGCTCCTTCTGCTAAATGTAGCTCCTGATGTTAAATGTAGCTCCTGATGCTAAATGTAGCTCCTGATGTTAAATGTAGCTCCTGCTGCTAAATGTAGCTCCTGCTGCTAAATGTAGCTCCTGCTGCTAAATGTAGCTCCTGATGCTAAATGTAGCTCCTGATGCTAAATGTAGCTCCTGATGCTAAATGTAGCTCCTGATGCTAAATGTAGCTCCTTCTGTTAAATGTAGCTCCTGATGCTAAATGTTGCTCCTTCTGTTAAATGTAGCTCCTGATGCTAAATGTAGCTCCTGATGCTAAATGTAACTCCTGCTGCTAAATGTAGCTCCTGATGCAAAATGTTGCTCCTGCTGCAAAATGTAGCTCCTGCTGCAAAATGTAGCTCCTGCTGCAAAATGTAGCTCCTGCTGCAAAATGTAGCTCCTGATGCTAAATGTAGCTCCTGCTGCTAAATGTAGCTCCTGAAGCTAAATGTAGCTCCTGATATTAGCTTTAATATTTCCGTTTCTTAAACTTCACATTTCTTCAGTAAATCTAGATTCATTGATGAAAACACGTTTTGATATTTTCCCATAATTTGTCTCTTAGATGTTTTAATTTATAAAAAGAACAAGGACGGCTTTATCCCAGCTGACTAACCAGGTGAGAATCAGCTGACGACACCAGGTGAGAACCAGCTGATGATCCGGGTCAGAACCAGCTGACTAACCAGGTGAGAACCAGCTGATGAACCCGGTGAGAACCAGCTGACGACACCAGGTGAGAACCAGCTGCATTTTAAATGAATCCAGAAACACTTAAAGAAACTCTCAGTGTGTTTACATTCAAAGATTTTGTCTGAACTTATTTTCCTTCATTTAAAAGCCTCCAGTAGTTTCAACCAACGAGCAGCTGAGTTCAGAACGACATCACTTCCTGTTGTTCTTGTTTATCAGCTCGTTAAGAAACGGAACTTTGCACCCGTCACATTCTTCTGTTTATCTTCAAACTTTATTGATGTTTACTTCATCTTTGCTGCTGTTTATAAAAACTTATTTTACGCCTCAGTTTGGACAGTCATGTCTGTTTAACAAAAAAAAAAAAAAACTAACTTCCTGAAACAGTTTCAGCTCAGACACATTCACATTTATAAACACAGTTTGGGTTTTAATGTACCACTTCAGAAAATAATTAGTTTTTTAAGGTTTATCTGAGTCCAAAGTGTTGTCGAGGATTTAACACGTAGTTTAAAAGATGGAGTTTGAAAATAAAATCAGTAAAAACTTCAAGCATGAACTGAATTCAATGTTTTAATCTGTATTTTAGTGTTTATCCTTTTACTTTGGACCCATTTGTTGGCACCACAAGCACCAAATATTTATACTTTTAGAACTTCAACACAAATACTTTATCAGTTTTTACTCAAAAGACTTAAAATCTGTGTTGTTTCCTCTTTAAGGATGTGAAAACTACCAAACCAAACGGACCCAAATGTCCAACAGAACGAACCGTTTCAAATAAAAATCTGTTTTTACAGACGGATGCTGAATTTAAAAACGTTTAAAGTCAGTTTTGGTGCCAAATCTCAGCCATGTTATTAAAAATATACGCTGTCAGTGGAGACGAGCACTTTCATGACCATATATGGAGTGATGATGTTTCACAGAGCACAGCGGCCATATTGTTTGTGATTATTACTGATAAAGATGGCTCTTTTATATATTTATTTGACTTTTTGGTGCCAATTTCTCACATTTAAAACTATTATAACAATGAGCTACAAGATACAATATAAATGTTAGAATGTGTAAAAATAAACTTATAAATCCTAAAAAATATATTAAAAAAGCTCTGGAAGTGAAGAACCAGCTTCAAGTCCAAAGAACAGACCAGTATGATCCCAGACGGGTCTGGGTTCTGAGAGCTCCAGCTGCTACTGGCAACACCAGTTGACTTTTTTTTTTAAATTTAGATTAATTTACTGTAAACACATTTTCTGCTACATATTTATATAAATACTTACATTTATAAATGTAATGAAGTCGTGAAGTCTAAATAAATGAAGCTTCAATCTTAAGCCCTGCTCACAGAAGCATGGTTTTATTTTGAAATGTTTGACCCTCGGGTGCTCAGGTGGTGCCCCCACCCTGGGGCTCCTCAGAGAACAGGTACGCCCCTGGCTGATAAACAATCAGGCAGAAACAAACAATAAAAACAAACACTGACACGTGCTTCATCAACACAAAGCTCAGCCTCTCACGCACAGCCTCTTAAAGAGAGCTACCAGAAACTGGGCCAGAATCAGAACCACACTCACCCAGCCCGCTGACCTCCTGCCTGCTGTTCAGTCGGTTCCGTTCGTCGGCGATGGCCTTCAGCATCTGCTGCAGGGAGCCGTCCAGCTCTCCGTTCTCCTCCTCCGAGGGCCCGACAGCCTGACACAAACCCGGGAAGGACGCCATCTCCGAGCTGGGACCATGACAATCCGGGCTAACCGACTCACGGTACCGGTTGACGGCAGCTAACGAACCAACGGCTGGAAGGACGACAGGGAACCGGGCCCCGAAGAGTTCTCGCGGTTCTTACAGTGACTCAACCCGGTGAAGGCTCCAAGCTGAGCACCATGAAGCGTCGGAGGTCCAGACCGGCGCTGCTCCGCTGTGCTGCTGCCCGGGAACAGCGCGGGCAGGTCGGTATGCTGAGGAGACTCTGGTCCCTGGAAACACCCCTTACACTTCCGGTAACACGAGGCTTTAAAGAGACAGGGCAGCGAAACCGCGCGCTCACCCAGCGTGAGGCCGGACAAAGGAGAGACGTTACGCAGAATTCCGTTACCTAAAACATCCGGCGACCAGGAGGCCCGAAAAACCGCCTGAATAAAAATAAATATTGACTGAAACAAAATATTGACTAAAAACGTCAATATGGTGCAGAAATATTTATCCCAATTAGCAGGTCCTCGTGTGAAAAACAACAAATTAAAGTGAAATAAATGAGTGAAATATTCGCATCACTTGTGAAGATACATGAGGTGGAATGGAATCGTTTATAAATATACATTCAATGTTCTGTACAGTATATACAAATATACAGTAACTCATATATACAACACAATATTTGAGTTAAACTGTTATATTTAAACAATCTTCACACAGTTCCACTGACGAACCTTCATGGAAATAAACAACAAACTGACCTTGAGTTTCACCAACACAGTAAAATAAAATAAAACTATATTTTATTTGTGTGTAAGTGACTGAGCAGCACAGATGCTGCACTTCCTCGAAACACGTCTTCTGGCATCAAACCCCGCCCGCACGGTATATCCCGACAGGCTGAAGCCGGTCCTTTAACCGAGCGCACCCTAACTTTTCAGACAAAGGATGACGTCATTCTGCTGACACTGACGTGAGGGAGACCGGAAACTGAAGCTGACACAGAAATCCATGATTATTTTTCTGATTAGAGAAAATCCAAATGCAGCAGAAAGATGTATTTTAATACCACAGTAAAAAAAAAAAAAAAAAAAAAAATCCTATTTAAATTATAACTACTTAGTAAACTTTATGGGATACAATTTAAACCATTTAGTAAAGACAGACAGAAAATATAAAATGTTTTTACTGTCTGAATTATAATATTCTTTGTTTTAGTGTAAAATCAGACATGAATAATAAATAAACCAGGTAAATATGTGTTGTTTATGTTTCAGTTTTATGAAACCAAAATAAGTTTTCAAATAATACATGCAGTGTCAACAAACAGATTTAATTTGGAACAGAATGAAATTTTTTATGAAAAGGGCTCATTATGTAATAAAGAGAAACATCTGAAAACACTAAAAGATGAGAGCGGACAAATCACTGCAGGAGACGCACCTGCTGGGGAGAAGCTCACCATGAAGTCCACTTCTGACACACACAGGATCCAGATATTCTTTCTGACAATGGTCCTCAAAGCAGAGAACTGGGAGCTGCAGCTCCAGGTACCCTCAGTCCAGTGGACCAGCAGAAGAGCAGCGTTGCTTTAAAAGTCTCACAATGATGCAGGTGACCTGCACGTGTCACATCTGGAGTATAGAAGGAGACCCCTGGGGGTGGGGGGGGTGGGACTGGGGGTCCATTAAAGACAACACTGCCGACCTCCACGTCACTGAACTGACATGAAATGTGTACAAACAGCTGGAAGAAAGACAGGCGGATCAAAAAGGCTGCCTAACAGCTGCTTAACAGCTGCCTAACAGTTGCACGCTGGAGAAAATGTTAGCGAGCAGGAAGTCAACAGCTGGAATCCAGCTGTGTTTCAGAAAGAGCCCGAGCACCTGGGTTCCTTCACCGGCTGGATGGATCCAGGAGGCGTCTAACTGCTGATGTTGTTCATTCACAGAACGGGGGCGTGGTGGCGCAGAGGTTACAGTAGGTGAGCCTGTGATCGGAAGGTCGCTGGTTCAACTCCTCAATTCAATATCATCAAAATGTGGGTGGGAAAGTTGAAGCACCCACACCTGCCTCCAACCTCATTTGCCCAACTCTGGCCCCTTGAGCAAGGCTCTTAACTCCCCCATGTGCCCTAGATGCAGCTCTCTGCTCCACACAGAGTGCTGTGGTAGCTCAGTGGTCTCTGGTGTCAGGAAGAACATTGTCAAGTCTTTGAGCGAGTTAGTTTGCTGTGGCGACCCCTGAAGAAGAGAGCAGCCGAAAAGAGAAGAGGAGGTTCATTCAACAGAACAAAAACAAACAAACAAACAAACTGGTGCTGATACAGGACAGAGGATAGCCGCATTGGTTTGGTTAGAGTATATTAACCAACATTTTTAAAAGCAAAACATGAACAAACACAAAAAAAAAGATTTCGTTATTTATTTTTATGTACTGTATTTTACGGCCGACAATGTCCTGTATGGCTGAAAATCTACACCGACATTTTATTGTGAAATTCTCAGCTCCGGCAGAGAGGAAGTTTCAACCTCAGAGTCAGAAATAAACGTGCTCTTTTCTGATTGGTCAATTACTCTGGAGCTCAACCTGACCAATCAGCGAGGAGCAGTGGCCTTTATAAGGAAAGCACTCGCCTATCTTAACACTACTTTCTCTGAAACCCTCACGGAAGAACTGTATTAAGATGTCTGGACGTGGAAAAACCGGCGGCAAAGCCAGAGCTAAGGCCAAGACCCGCTCCTCTCGTGCTGGTCTGCAGTTCCCTGTTGGTCGTGTCCACAGGCTGCTCCGGAAGGGCAACTACGCCGAGCGTGTCGGTGCTGGAGCTCCAGTTTACCTGGCGGCGGTGCTGGAGTACCTGACCGCTGAGATCCTGGAGCTGGCGGGAAACGCTGCTCGTGATAACAAGAAGACCAGGATCATCCCCCGACATCTGCAGCTGGCCGTCCGCAACGAC
>JARVGV010000694.1:1288100-1302549 GCA_031762435.1 Hypsolebias longignatus
AGACAAGTCGCCTCCACCTGAGAGGAGACAAGTCGCCTCCACCTGAGAGGAGACAAGTCGCCTCCACCTGAGAGGAGACAAGTCGCCTCCACCTGAGAGGAGACAAGTCGCCTCCACCTGAGAGGAGACAAGTCGCCTCCACCTGAGAGGAGACAAGTCGCCTCCACCTGAGAGGAGACAAGTCGCCTCCACCTGAGAGGAGACAAGTCGCCTCCACCTGAGAGGAGCCGAGTGACTTAAAGCAACGTCCAAAACTTTAGAGTTCAGGTTTAATCAGTGGAGCTCGTTAAAGATTCTAACTTGTTTTTAATGTTCTTGTTTCTTCTGCTTCATGTTTCCTGTTCTCTACAATCCAACAGCTTTGTGTTGTTTTAGCCGTTCATAGATCAAAACATTCGGCTCCTTCAGGAACTTCAGTTTTATTTTATTTACCTTTTTTCACAAATGTTTTCTCCACATAAACACTTTCATGTCTCCTTCAGTCATTTGGTTCTTGAAATCTGCTTCAGCTGCTGCCTCTGTGTTTGTCAGTAACTTTTAGCTAGTCTTTTTAATTTTGAGTTAGCCTACTTTTAATTTCAGCAAGCTTTTTTGCTACATTTGACTTTTAGCTAGATGTTTGATCCCTATAGGTTTCAGCTAACCCTTTATTCTATAGCTTATTAACCTTGGCTATTTTTTGTTTCTTGCTACAGTTTTGCTTCTTTTAGTCAGCTTTTAGCTAATATATTGCTACATTTAGCTTTTAGCTAATGTTCTACATTTTAGTTTCACGCTAGCTTTTTGCTGCTTTAACCTTCGGGTATTTTTTTAATGATTTATAGCTAGTGATGACTCTTATCTTCTTGAGCAGACTTCAGCTGTTGCTGGGTTTCTCCTGCCTCAACATCAGCTAAACTCTGCTCCTGAGTAACGTCTCTCTGTTTTCAGGAGTTTCACCTGGAATACGACAAACTAGAAGAGCGACCCCACGTTCCCTCCACCTTCAACTATAACCCCGCCCAGCAGGCCTTCTGATTGGCTCCACCTCCTTCCTGCCTGGCTGTCATTGGCCCTCCTGAACTGTCAATCACACACGCCCCTCCCCCTGTGAGGTTTTCCCTCCACCACACTGAAATGACAACTACTTCATTCTTTTCCCTCCATTTTATTTATTTTTGTTTTGTTCAGCACTAAGTGTCCACCTGACCGAGTGATTCTTCTTTAAACTGCCTCTGAAGAATTGATTATTTTTTCTAAAGAAGCTTTTAATATAAAATAAAAACCGGGTTTTAAAGATTGAATCACTCACCAGGAGGGAGAATTATTTCCTTCAGTTTTAAAACCAGACAGGAGAGGATAAGCTTCATGCGCATAAAAAATAAGTAAATTACTTTTTCTTTTTGTTCTTTTACGTCCTGTTTCTGTTTTATTCCAAAATAGTTTTAATATTTAAAATTGAAAGAAAAAATAGTTTTTTATTGTCAACAAATCAAAAAGATCTTTCTCTTATTCTTTTAGCTTCAAATTAAAGATTTGTTCTATTAAAAAAAAAAAAGTCCCATAAATGTTTGATTTAGAGAAATATTTAAAAACAAGTTTACTTTTAAAAAACTTTTTTAAACCTGATGTGCTTTAAAATAAATTACATAAATCCAATCTGGTCAGTCTGGATGAAACAACAGTTAATTATATTAAATAAGAGAACTCTTTACAAAAACACTTTTTTTTATTTTTTTCCTAAGGAAACAATATTTATTTTCAATTCGAGTGTTATCTTCAATTTTAAAACTTTGTTGATGAGGAAAATGAGACATTTTCCAACAATTTTATTTTGTTTACAAATTTAACATTTGGAGACCCAAAATATTTGATATTTACAGAAAAAAGTGTAAAACTATTAAAAGACAGAGCACTCTGTCACCTGTTTGATAAGATTTTAACCATAAATTTGTTTTAAATTTACAAAAAAAAGAGAGGAACAACATAAAACTCAGCTTTAGAAAATCACAACTGCAAGACAGAGTTTTGTAATTAAATTAAAAGTCTTCTCGTCGTTCTCGTTTGTTTGATTTGTTGACAATAATCTTGTGAATTTGAACGTGAATAAACACGACAGGAGCGCGTCTGTGACAAGAGCAAAGACAAAAAGTAATTTATTTTTATTGGAGGCGCCTGCACGTCACTTTTAAGGTTCATGTCCTTCTTTTTGCAGATATTTTCCTGCTTTTCAAACCCGGACTTTCCTCTCCGCTCTAACAGACTCCACTTCCTGTTTTCTGCAGAGGTTCAGGTCTTTTCGGCGCCTGATGAAAGAGCTAAAGTTTAGCTTCAGTAACAGGAGACTGTTTCCTGACTCCGCAGCTTTAAAACCATTTAAATTTGTTAAACTACGTCAGTTTGTGTTGAAGCTCTGCTCTACACAGGACCAGTCAAAGTGTTGTCACATCGATGGTTGACTGGTCCTCGAGTCAAGAATTAGTGACTCTTTGTTCTCCTACAGGAACAGGTTTGAAATTTTTATGATAAAACAAGCCGCCCCGGAGCTGCAGAGCCCTCAAACATTCAGACTAATCATGACTTCCACCTGTTTGATTCAGTGTTTTGTTTACACTGAGCGCAGACCCTCATTTTAAAAATCACAAATCAAGACGTCTTTAAAACGACTCAAACTCTTTGATGTAGTTCAGGATAAACTCTTTATGTTTAATTCATACTTTGAAATAAGAAGCTGTAATTTGTGCAGAGAACAACGTCAGTTTGCTGCTTTATGGCAGGCTTTGTGTTTTTGTTTCAGGTCGTTTAGATTCAAAGTTTTTCTTTCCAGTTCTTAGTTTGGGTTTATTGTTGGGAGTCAGTGAACGTCTCACTGTTTCAGTTTGAGTTATTTACAGCTGGCTGTGATGACTTGACAGAAACAAGTTAACGATTTCAATCTCTGCAAAAAATAAATAAATGAACAAAAGTCTGGTCCAAAGGCTCCAGAACCTTAAGGTTCTGTTCGCTGCGTCACACCATCATGGTTTTATTTGTTCAAACTGAGCTCCCACCAGGAGGCGCCGCTGTGCAGTCACTCAAAACCAAGGCGGGAACCCAACGAGGAGACCCCGCCCCCTGCGACAGTTACCACGGCAATACTCCGCCCCCTGTTACCACGGAGACCAATCACAGGGGAGGATGTGACAACCAGCCAAGGACCCGCCCACAGAGCCGTGTGGCCGATGTGATTGGAGGACTGAGGCACTTGGCCGTTGGCTGTTTTATTAAATATGGCAGCTAGTGTTTTATTAGGAAAAGATGAAAATAAATATTCTGATATGAAACCTGGCGAGGAGTTCTGAGTCTCTTCACTTTACTGGAAACTTTCTCTACATGAAACTACCAAAAAGCTCTTTTTTCAAAATAAAGATTACTTCACAGTTCATGCTCAGTAATCCGGGGGGGTCAGGTCCTCTGGGCGGTTTCTTTTTTTGTTGAGATGTTTCATCCGAGGAGCCACAACAAACCCACCAGCAGCACTCACACCGTGGCCAACCAGTTCGCTGGTGATCAGGTGGTTTACTGGAGTCGCCCTCGCCCCTTGATGTTTTGAACCACTTTGACTATAGCTGCCTCAGAGGAGTTGACGGGGGAGAGGGCGGACTCCAGAAACCATCTGATCACCTGGTTGTTCCACTATGAGTGCTGCCTACTCATGAGACTGAGTTTGTTGCGGCTCCTCAGACTGAAGAAGTCTTTTGGATGAAGGACGAAACATCTCAACAAAAAGAAACCGTCCAGAGGACCTGACTTGTTGGATTTAAAGTGACGTTTATTGTTAGTTTAATCTGTAATCCTATAAATTAAACTGATAAATGTATATTTTTATTGTATTAATGGTTCTGCCCATGTCTGTGTACGTTAGCAAAATATCTTGTGAACCATTGGATCATTAAGTTTTAGATGACCTCTATAACTAAGAAACATGAGGAAATAAAATCAGAGATGATCAAGTTCAAATCTTTAAACATCAGTAAACGGTTCAGTTTGTTAAATTAGTGCGCTGGACTTTTAATTTGCTTTTACGTCTTTCGAAATATCAATTTAGCACCACTTTTTAGAATTAAATGGAGGATATGAGACATTTCTTCATCAATTACAAATTAATATTTTACTGCATGTATTAAAATTAATGAAGAGTTGCTCATTTTAATTACAGATTTAGCTCTGAGGCAGAAATCAGTTTGGTCTAACTGCTGTTTCAGAGTCTGACCACAGGGGGCGCTGTGGGACAGAATCAGCTGCAGCTCTTAAAACAACCTGATGTTTTATTAATTACAGTATTTTTGTAAGTTTGACTTTTTGAAGAAAGGGAAGAAACAAAACATGAAAATCTAAAGTCTAAACTGCAACAATCAGTATTTATAGTTTTAATATTTGTTTTCAGCAGCATGTGTTGACTAAGTTTTAACTGATTTTACAATAAATTTCAATGCTTCTTACAAATGATCGTTTTTAATAGCTTCTCCTAGAAAAGTCGAGAAAATCAAATGTTTAACAAAAATTACACCAAACTGAGCCAGAACTTTTTAATCAGCAATCACAAATTTGACTTATATTTCTTTATTAACTAAATTGTTTTTATTTATTTTGTTGTTTTCTGTATGTTTATTTTCACTCATGAAGCTGAAGTCAGAAAACCACAATATTATTTTTATTTTTGTCTTTATCAGAAATAAAAACAGACATTAAACAACCTGTTAAACAGGTTCTGAGGTGGGGAAAAGATGATTTACACCTTTAGCTACTTTTAGCATTTAGCTACTGTCTTACCAACTTTAGCTTTTACGTACGTTTAGCAATTTGGGGCTTTTTGATACAGTTTTGCTAATTTTGTTTACTACAGTTAGAATTTTTTTACATTTAATTGTAGCTTTTATCTACTTCTTTGTTCATTTTTAGCTGTTATCAACAGCTTTTTAATCTGTGATTTCACATTAAATTTATTGCTCTAGTTTCGCTACATTTAGCTTTAAGCTATGTTTTGCTCATATTAGCTGTTAGTCATAGTTTTGTGAATTTTAGCATTTAGCTATAAGTTTTATAATTGTAGCTTAAAGCTATTGTTTTACTTATCTCAGCTGGAAGCTAAGGTTTTACTAATTTTAATGTTAAGCAACAGCTTTGCTAACTTTTCATGTAGCTAAACCATTTAAGTCTGGTTTATCTAATTTTAGCTTTTATATTTTGCTGGTTTTAGTATCCATTAATTCAAAGTTTAGTTAATTTTTATTCTTTAGCTGCTCGACATTAGCAGCTTCAGCAGTATTATTTACTGCTTTGTTTCAGTTTGTTGTTTTTGTTTTGTTTAATAAAGTTGCGCTGCTTTTTGTCCCTTCAGTTTGCTTGTAGTTTCATGTGTCGGCCTGTAGGCGGCCTCGGTTCCCACACCTGCTTCCAGTTTGCAATCAGCGCACCTGCATCCAATCAGCCAATCAGCAGCTCTGGACCGAGCCCCCAGCAGCTGCAGCTGTTTTCAGCTCCTGAGTTTGGACCCGGACTCAGCCTGAAGGTAAAACAACACAACGAGCAGAACCTGATTTTCAGAACTTTAATCACAATCAGTAACATTTTGGGGGTTGCTGCTGTGGCGGCCATCTTGAATCAGGTTACAGTTTTACTGGAATACATCAAGTGGTTCTGGAGGTATTTTGCTAACAGACACGTTCAAAACAAACAGTTTTGCCCTCATGGTGAGTGATAAACTCTTTTAGCTGTTGTCATGGTTAGTTTTGTTTTTAAAGTAGTCATTTTGTGAATTAGTTCATCGTTAATTTTATTCATCAGACATTAAAGGGATAGTTCAGATCTTTTGAAGTGGGGTTCTGTGGAGGCTTCAGAATAGTAAATATCTTACCTGATGAAGGTAGGCATTTGAACACACTGGAGAAATGAGTCAATGGAACCAAAGTGGATTGCTGTTGGTTTAAAACTAATAAAAAAAATTAAAAAAAAACTTTTTATTTTTTATCTTTACATTGTCAGCTTAGAATTATTTACATAATATTTACGGTATTTTGAAAATGCTAATCGCAGCTGCATCTAGCTGTAGTGTTTCCTGTACAGTAATGTAACATTTTAGCCAGAGTAGAGGCAAAAGATTATAAATTAAATTAATTAAATTTAAAGTTAGCTGAGAGATCTTTGAGAGTGATATTGATCCAGTTTGGACAGACGTGTAGCTCGTCGGTCCGGTCCGCTTTACTGAGGAAGTTCAGCTACAGGTAAGATACTTACTGTTAAAATCTCCTCAACAAAACACCACTTTGAGTAGATGGACAGCTTATTGAAGCAGGACGTTGTTTGATTTGAATTAGATGCTTCTCTGGGTCTTTTTTTTTTTTTTAATGTGGAGTTAATAAACTAAATAAAAATAATAATAATTTGATGTTTCTGTCTGGCTCTGTTTGAATCAGAGATGTATTTATGTGAATATTAAACGTTTTAAATAAAACTTTGAGAAAATGTCAGATTGAAGCCAAGTGGTTTGACGTTTATTGTCCGCTGCAAGGAGAGGAAGGGGGACATAATGTTTTGTCTGTTAGCAAAATATCTACTGAACCACTGGATGGATTTTAATGAACCTCTTAGTGAATAAATATGAAGTAATAGCATAAAACTGATTAACTTTTGGGGTCAACTCTATTTAAGATGGCCGCCTCAGCTAACTGAAGTTAAAAAATAAAAAATAAAGTTTGAGCATTTTAACAGACAATGGGCTAAAATTTAACATGGTAGTAGCTGAGAGTCCTTCACAGCCCATACTGTGACGGCTTGAGTTGTGTGGACTTCATTATTCATCCTGAGAAGGTTTAAACGTCCAGTTTGTACGGTGGCGGGTGACGTGCGTCCCTTCAACGATGAGGAACATGTTGAAACCACGAGAGCCTCGATGGTCAGAAGCCGTCGTGTCCTGGTGGAAACCTGCAGATCGTTTCTGCGCTGGAGGATTTTCAGTTTGGTCTCTGCAGAACAGAAGGAGCAAATATCGTTTGTCATCCCGAGCGTCGCTCCAGGCGGATTAAAACCTTTTTCTTTCTCTGAAAGTCCAGATCTGATCCTCGGAGGACATTGCTTCTGCAGCTTCCCTCAGATTATTTGTTCTCCCGCTCTCATGGCTGCTTGTTTGTAATCTTCTAATCTGCAGGGATGATGATAATCCCGCCACACGCCTCGCTGACTGACACGCTGAGCTGACCCCACCCCCCTGCTGACATCAGCACTTTAAAGGTGATCCTGAGACCCAAAGGCGAGGCGATAATGTTGGCTGTGGGTCTGTGTTAGCAAAATATATCATGAACTGAAGGAAGACTGTTAAACGCTCTTCCTCTAAAACTGAAGGACTTTTATTCAAGATGGCTGCCACAGCTGGACACTGCGAGCAATGACAAACAGCTCCCAGAGCGTTCAGTTTTGCAGAGAATGAGCTAAAGTTTGGTGTGGTAGTAGCTGAGAGTCATCCCCAACACACGCCCTGGGCGCCAACAGATTACCTATCATTTTGATTGATTTGTCTGAGTTAACTCTAACACACCCCGGACTTGTTCAATGAGTTAAACAACATTTAAGAAAACTAAAACGAGTGTTTCAGGATGTAGCTTAACACCTGAAAGTCCCACTGCCTTTAAACGCCCCATCAGAATGTGAAGCTTGTTGCTCGCCGCAGGTCAAAGGTCACGGTCTGACCCCAAACACCTTAATAACGTCTGAATCTTTCTGTTGTCTGACCCGGAGCTCCTCAGGGACAGAAATGGACAGATGTCGTCAGGTCGTCCAACATGGAGGCCGGCTGCGTCTTGAACAGAGATCAAACCGCACGCCCAGGCGAAACGAAGCCCATCATGCCGTCAGGAGAGCGTCACCGAGGCACGCCAGGCGAGATAAGAACACGGGCCACACGGATTAACAAAAGAGAGAACGCTCAGAACGTTGGATTATGAAGAAGACGTCCAGATTCAGGCCTAATCTACGATAAACCATCCACCTGCACCACAAGGTGCGACTGTTAGAGACGTGTCAAATCACAGAAAACACTTCTTGTTCTTCTTGTTCTTCTTCTTGTTCTTCTTCTTGTTCGTGTTCTTTTCTGTGTAAGTGCAACGTGGAGACCAGACTGGTGTTGGAGCTGTGCTTCCACACAGACACTGGACACCTGGAGAACTTTGTGAAACTGTGGATTTAAGAAGTTTTATGCACCAGTTCTGATCAGGGACAGCTACAACACAACAAGCTCCTCATGGAAATGTTTTATTTCAAACTTGTCCTCATCACCTTTTTTAACACTGTTGTGTTCACTCACTGTGAAAATAAAATTTTATTAAAATCTAATCTTCTTTCTCATTCTTCTTCTTCTGCTTCGACGCTGTTTCCTCTCAGTTCGATGGCGATGAGGTGAAGACAAACTCAGGAAACCCGTTAATAAAAACGTTCCAGTACTGTGTTGGTTTCTGCAGCACAAAGTGACGGCAGACATGTTGGAAACCAGCTGCTGAGACGGCGTTTCTGAAACGCTCCCCTGTCCACACACAAAACGCATATCGCCCGCCGCCTTTCTTCTTCGAGTTGAAATCATCTTATTTTGAAAAATGGCCGACCTGCAGTCTTTCGGTCCAGTCCTGAGAACGCCATCGTGTAGAGGGCGTGCTGGGGATGACTCTCAGCTACTACCAGAGTTCAAAGCCGGCCAGACTCTCGGGTACTTTGAAGTTTTGTTCTTAGCGTCACTTTTTAAAAGGCTGCAGGTTCACGGGATGATTTTATAAGAACTGTTTGTTTCTAGAGGCGTCCATACCAGAACTGAAGCTCCACCTGGAAACGAGCAGAATAGTTGCTTCAAACCAGGCGTTGGAGCGCGCTCAGGTAGAACTTCACCTCAGGTATAAATAACTCTGAACTTCGGTTTATTTGCACTGATCGTCAATAAATGAAACACGTGAGAAGTGAAATGACGTTACCTGCACAACAAAGACGTGTTTGGTGTAAAACCTGGGCGTGGGCTCATGGATGTGTCTCTGCTCTTCCATCACTAAGAGGCTTATCTCGAGCAGAGACGACAAGCAGCCAGAGACCAATCAAACTCAACTACCGGAGCGAGCGAGCATCACTCTGCAGAGAGAGAGAGAGAGAGGGGAAACCATAGCAACGTGTCGACACCTGAACCTGTGAAATATGTATTTATTTAATTTAGTCACGTTACACCCTCCACAACACAAACCTTTATTTGTTTGAAGCATCCTTTAAATACATTTTTAAAATATTTAGTCGTGTAGATGAGGCTCGAAGAGGAAACGTCTCGAACAACAACAAGAGAAACTTTAAAATGGTTCAAGATCAGATTATTAACGTTTAAATCTAAAACATGGGCTGTCGGGTCAAAACAATCAAACCAGCAGGATTTACTTTCTGTAAATAAACAAAAACATGTTGATTATTTATTTATTTATTCTGAACCCACTCATAAAGTCCCGTTAAATTTACTCCGGTAGTTTTTGGAGATGTTGACACACAGTTCTGAAGTGCAGGTACGCGCTCGGTGTAAACAAAACGCTCAGCTAATCCGGCTCTGACCTCCGTCTAACACAGCCTGTTTTCAGCTGATTCTGTGGCTAAACATCCCTCTTCGGCTGTGGTAGTTGCCATCCTGTTGTAAATTGTTGTTTTTGGGACACGTAAGTACGTTTCCTGCTGATACTTTGTTTTCTTACATTTAATCATTTCAGAGAAGTGTCAGGACAGGATTTTGTTTTTTATATATTTTTTATATTTCACATGATTTCATCTTTTTGTTTTATTGAAATTAACTTTTATTTTAGATAGTTCAAGCTTTGGAGTATTTTTCTGGCTGATGTTATGTTTTAGGTACAATTTTTCTCATTTTATTTTTAGCAAAAAACTTATTAGGTTTTAGCTATAGTTTTTCATAATTTAGCTACTTTATTAGTTTTAGGTTTTAGCTACAGTTTTTTAGTTTTAAGAACTGTTTTGCTAATCTTAGCTTCAATACTGTCAAGCTAGTCTTACGTTCTGTTTTTAGGTTGTATCTTGTTTTAGTTTTTTATTATATTAAGTTTTAACTATGTTTGGTAATTGTAGCTTTAAGCTGATGTTATGCTATTTGTAGCTTTTAGCTATCCATCCATCCTACCCGCTTCTTCCATTTTGGGTCACAGGGTCGCCGGTGCCATGTCCAGCAGTCTGTGCAAGAGGCGGGGGACACCTGGACAGGTCTCTAGTCCATTACTTTATTTATACTTATTTATTTTTAATTTATTTATACTATCTGCATCTTTTTTTTGTTATATTCTGTTTTTACTTCATTTTGTTTGTTTGTTTGTTTGTGCAGCACTTTGTTTGGCCTTGTTGCTGCTCTATAAATAAAATGTTATGGTATCACAGGGCAGCTTTTAGCTGCTGTCTGGTGATCTTAAGCTGCTTCTCTGATGTTTCGCTGCTGTATTTAGCTCATTTTTGGTTTCACTTGTTTTGCTGGTTTTAGCTGTTGTTCTGGTTTGACTTTGATCATTTTAGCTTTTTGAACAGATTTCATCATGACTGCAGCTGTTCCTGTCAGAGATATACACTTTTTTTAATTCAGCCTTTATGTATACAGGTCATTGAGATGTTGTTGTTGTTGTTGTTGTGGTTGTTGTTGTTGTTGTTGTGGTTGTTGTTAGTTTCAGCAGAGCGGAGTAGAAAAATGAGGAAGAGGAGGGTTATTAAAATGTAGTCGCGGTGAGGAAGGAGTGAGGGAGGGGGAGATGTAACGGTCCTCCTCCTCCTCCTCCTCCTCCTCCTCCTCCTCCCGGTCCTCCTCCTCCTCCTCCTCCTCCTCCATGCCGGAGCAGGGCTCCGCGGAGCCTCCATGGCGAAGATCCGGGTCTCCTCCGAGTACTCTGAGGCGGAGGACCGGAGCATCCGGCTGGGCTTGTTCCTGATCGCCTGCGGGGTCCTGAGCCTCTTCATCCTCGGGTTCTGCTGGATCAGCCCGACCCTGCAGAGCCTGGAGAGCAAAGCTGCCAACTGCACGGTGAGAACCGAACCGAGCCTGGAGTCCGGCTCTGCCGCTTCACTTGTCTTGCTTCTGAAGATTAAAACTTCCAGGATAAAATAAAAATTCTATATTTCATTAAACTAAAACATGAAATTTGAAGCTGAATTAAACTTTAGTTGATCTTATTTCCGGGATTAAATCCGATTATTGAGCAGAAATATTGTTTGTTGTGTCCGGTTTTATTTTGGACCGTTTCAACATTAAAAACCACCGGAGGTTCTGGAAAGTTCTGGTTCTGGTGCAGCAAGAGGTTCTGTCTGCACCTGGGACCTGAAAGGTTTTATGTTCAGGGATTAAATCATGAATAACCTGACACGATGAGAGAGATCTGTTTGTTTGTTTGTTTGTTTGTTTGTTTGTTTTGTCCAAATTAATCAATTCTTTAAAACAACACTCTTGTTCTGGACCAGTTCCACTGACCTGCTGGTCCAACAGGTATTTGTTTTTGTTCCTTTAAAATACATTTTCCTGGTCCTGGTCTGGTTTTCAAGGTTCAGGTCTGGTTTCCTGGTTCTGGTCCAGTTTCCTGGTTCTGGTCCAGTTTCCTGGTTCTGGTCTTCAGTTTCCAGCTGGATAAAAAAACTAAATGTTCTGTTTCTGCTGCAGGAATCTGAAAACAACCAGTAGGTTCTGTTCTGGGGCTGACTGGACTCAGTTTGATGAATGTGGACCCAGTTCTGGACCGGTCAGTTCTGGACCGGTCAGTTCTGATGCATCATGCTGTTGTTTTGGGCTCAAGTTTGGACCAAACCTTCTTTAAGACTGCAGCTGGTCTCATACTGTTTGACCTGAACACAACCAGGGTGGAGCCACAGCAGGGGTCAAAGGTCACTCTGTCTTCAGGGTGGAGCCACAGCAGGGGTCAAAGGCCACTCTGTCTTCAGGGTGGAGCCACAGCAGGGGTCAAAGGCCACTGCGTGTTCAGGGTGGAGCCACGGCAGAGGTCAAAGGTCACTCCATGTTCAGGGTGGAGCCACGGCAGTGGTCAAAGGTCACTCCATCTTCAGGGTGGAGCCACGGCAGGGGCCAAAGGTCACTGTCTTCAGAGTGGAGCCACAGCAGGGGTCAAAGGTCACTCTGTCTTCAAGGTGGAGCCACGGCAGGGGTCAAAGGTCACTGCATGTTTCACTTTCTCTGCTCTTCAGACGTCCTGGTTCTGTGAGGAACATGAAATGAGTTGTAAAGACGTTCAGGCCCGTCAGTCCTGCTTTTGGTCCGAGCTTGTTAAAAGTTAGAATAAAGTTCTGGTCAGTCTGTCGTCACGCTCAGAGTCTGACTCTCAGCTACTACCACTCCTAAAAACTGATGAGTCTCTTCTTGTGTTGAAGCAGAAATCTTCAAGTGAACTTTATTCTAACTTTGACCAGCAGACATTCAGCTTTACATTTAGACGCAAACGTTTTAACAATTAAAATAACCAGAAGCCCCTCCCCTCCAGTTTATTGTAATCGGATTGATTGTAATCTGATTGATTGTAATCTGATTGATTGTAATCTGATTGATTGTCAGTTTAAGGTGAGTTTGTTCCCGTCAGGCTGCGGGCGGTGAAACTGTCGGCTTATTATATGCAGGAAGTTTGAACAGAATAAATTCGGTTCTGCAGCCGGTGGTTCTGCAGCCGGTGGTTCTGCAGCCGGTGGTTCTGCAGCTGGTGGTTCTGCAGCCGGTGGTTCTGCAGCCGGCGCTCATTACTGAGGATGCAGAATTGGTTCTCCATGATTTATTGGCTGTTCGCTCACTGCACCACCGTGTTCCTGCCGGCTGGAAGGACTTTTTGTTTCGTGGGTGCAGCAGAGAGCAGATCCACGCCACCGTCCAGGGCAGCCATGTTTGATCGTGAACTGAATCTCAGTCCTGTTCCACACGTCGGAGCAGATCCTCCAGGTCTGAGAAACGAAGCCACTGCACTTCACATGACAAGTCAGTGTCTTGAAGTTTGACCAGGTCTCAACATGATGACATCATCTCTTCAGCTTCAAATGACAGTTTTTGTGTCTGAGAAGGTGCTGAAGGGTCGGGGCTCTGTCAGACCTGGAGCGTGGCGTGAGTTCAGATCTAAGGTTCTGTCTCTCCTTGCAGGTCTCTCTTAAAGCTTTTTGTCCAGACTTCAGTCCTGGACTCCTCGGGGATGTTGAGGAACTTTTCAAAGAACTTCTAATCAGAGTTCAAACTTCAAACTGTGGAGCTTCAGCTGTTTAACAGTCGCTCCGTTTACATGAGCTCAACTCCCTCCCCTCCTTCCTGTGGGTCATTAAGGTCAGCCCGGTCCAAACCACAAAAGTTCTGCTCACATGCTTGAAAGTGTTCATCAGATTGAAGCTGTCTGGAGATTAAACGCTCTGCAGGTTCTGGAGGGTTGAGCTCTGAGGTTGTTGAAACTTCATGATCCAGTTACTGAGGTTCTGTTTGTGCCAGTCAGAACTGGGTCAGTTCTAGCGATCCGCAGACTCACTGCAGCTCTGCTGCGTGTGAAGGAAGAACAACTTCCTGTTTGTGTTTTTATGCAAACGGTGCTGATCTGAGGAGCTTCTCCAACCTCTTCAGAACCAGCCACAGACCGTGGTCCAGACCTGTCAGTACATTATAAACATAAACTGATAATAATGTGCACGAACAAATATACAGTTTTGTGAGCTGTTCACAAAACCAGGTCGTGTTTGTCAAAAAGTGTCTGCTCTGAACTAATGATGTAAATCAGCAGCTTCACCACGATACAATATTAAATTGATCTGTTTGTAGGACAATACAATTTGTCTCGATATCACAAAGTCTGACACGATACGATTTTGATTCTCAACTCTGCGATCAAGATATTGTGATATCAAATGTCCGTCTCATTTACTTGTAAATACATTTACAAAAACAAGTCAGATATGATTTCACCATTTTATTTCTGTTTTTACAGGCACCAGACATTTAAATAAACAAAAAAACAGTTTTTCTTAATTAATGAAAAAATTAAAATAAATGACCTGTTCAGTGTTTAAGTGCATTTTTTAAAACCAGTTAACTTAAAAGTGGCCTGATGAACTTCCAGTTATAAAGAAACTAAAATATATATTGAGCTTACATAACATGGTTATCAATGCCGTGTTTCTTCTTCAGGTGAACGGCCATATTTGTTGTTTCCTGAGTATTTGAACTCACACTGGCACCTGTTGCACACAACACAAGTACTTTAACGCACACTGGCACCTGTTGCACACAACACAAGTACTTCAACGCACACTGGCACCTGTTGCACACGACACAAGTACTTTAACGGGCACCTGTTGCACACGACACAAGTACTTTAACGCACACTGGCACCTGTTGCACACGACACAAGTACTTTAACGCACACTGGCACCTGTTGCACACGACACAAGTACTTTAACGCAC
>JARVGV010000694.1:1441037-1452406 GCA_031762435.1 Hypsolebias longignatus
GATCAGAGTCCTCACAGTGATCACAGAGCTGTGTGTGTGTGTGTGTGTGTGTGTGTGTGTGTGTGTGTGTGTGTGTGTGTGTGTGTGTGTGTGTGTGGTGTTGTAATGCTCTCACACATTAACTGGCTTTATGGAGTGTTGATAAAGTTCTTTAACAGCCGCTGCATTCAGTCCGCCACGCCCTCCGAGACCTGAGGACAGAGACAATCTGTCTCCGCCCCCAGAGACCTGAGGACAGAGACAATCTGTCTCCGCCCCCAGAGACCTGAGGACAGAGACAGTCTGTCTCCGTCTCCTTTTCAAACCTGGAGTCCTCCTGAGTGGAGAGATGCTACCTGTCGATTTTTATCAGACAAACATACAAAAGGACAAACAAAAAGAAAGAGACGGCTCCGATAAGGAGAAGAAACGACCCAGATTCTGTTGGGGAGCCCGTTTGGACCTGAAGAGTTCTGTTAGTGACTGAAATGCTTAAAAGTCTTAAGCACATTATTTTATATCAGTGAATATGGACTGAAGCATGTCAGGTTTCTGTAGAAGTTTATGTTTGTAGATGTCATGGTGGCAGCAGGGCCGGTGTTCAGAAAAACCCGGGCCCCGGGCTCCGGCAGGGAAACAGCCCCCTGCCTCACAGGTTTTTAAATGTTTTAATTTCTTGGGTTTTCAATGTAATCTTTTTATGTCAGCCATTTTCTTAATAAGAATTTATTTATTTTTATTTAGTATCACTTCATTGTTTTTCGTGTTTGTTTTTGTCATTTTATCATCTTTTTCCTTATTTTTTATATTACTTAGTCACCAACATTTATTTTTGTAATATTTTAATTCAAACATATACTAGATCACATAAATTAGCAACAATAAAATAGGTCAATATATTGTAAGTTTTTGATTTCTTATCTATTTTGATCATTTTAATGTTTTTTTTTTTTTTGTAAATTCTGTGCCTCATTTGTTGTAACTTTTTAAAAATTATTGTTGGTCTCCAACATTTTTATTGTCATAACGTAGTAGTTTTTAGTATGCTTTTAACTTTTATTTGTTTTACTGCTGCTTGTTGGTTTTTAGTCAGTTTGTGATTGCTTCTTGAAACATTACGCTTCACTAACCAGTTTCTTTTGGGCCGAGATGGTGTAGAGGCAGGGCAGCCGGCTCAGGACCGGAAGGCTCCAGGATCGATCCCCGGTCACTTCATACCTCGTTGTGTCCCTGGGCAAGACACTTAACCCCGAGTATCTCCCGGTAGGACTGGCTGGCGCCTTGCATGGCAGCCACCGCTACCGGTGTATGAATGTGTGTATGAATGGGTGGATGGCTGGTGCTGTGAAGCGCTTTGGGGCCCCTCATGGGGGCTGGAAAGCGCTATATAAGTAAGCTCCATTTACCATTTTGACTTATTTTTATTTTTTGCAAACTTTATTGCAACACAAACAGGAATGCAGCCATAAAACACACACTTTTTTTTTCTTGAAAAAAAAAAAAAAAACATAAAACACACACCTAAATAAGCATCTCGACCACAGTTTGTGCTGTTGGAATTGATCCATTTTTAAGATGGCCGCCAAAGCTAAAGGGTCTTAGCTGTAATTCAGTCTGTTTAAATATATAGAGCTAAAACTTGGTGTGGTGGCAGCTCAGTCATCTGCAATGAAGCAAGTGATGTGGACGCAATAACACCGAGAATTATTAAAATGGGAGTACGTCAGGTTTTTTTTGTTTTTTTTGTTTTTTTACCACTAAATGATTTTAAATCAGGTTTTTAATTCAGTTTCTCCTCCAACCTTTGACCATGTTCATTTGGGGTGTGGGGAGGGGGGGTCAGACCAACATAAACCTGTAAAACCTGGAGGTCATTCCTCTGAGGTTGGTTGTTCTCCTCTGGAGTCTGTTGAGCTTTAAGGAACTGAGGGAGCGTCCATACAAGTAGATTAGTTTCATAACTAATTTTATGTTTTGGATGATAATGGTGCTTCCTCTGACCCTCTGACATGTGGTATGCATCAGGGATGTATTTTAAACCTGTTTTAGTTTTTTGTAAGTGTTCCTCTTGGATGTGTTGGACTGAAGATTCGTCTGGGTGGTTTTTTTTCATTCACTATGCTGATGATACTCAGATTTACCTTTAACCCTGACTAACTCTGACACTTGTACAAATGTTCCTGTTTTTCACAGCAGTTGTGGTGAGGAGTGTTTATTCTTTAGTTTTCTTAAAGAAAAAAAAAAGATGGTTTAAAATTAATGGTTCTGGTCGTGTCTCTCTGGGCTGCCACTGCTGAGGACAAACAGAGAACTGAATTCTCAGGGGACTTTCCAAAATGTGTCTGAATGTTCACAAGGAGTCAAGTCTCATGGAAGACAGAAGGTGACAAAATTAAATGAATAAATACACAGTAATGAAATGCATCATTTAATTGTTAAATAAACAATAAAATTATTAAATACACAATTACAATATTTATTTAATGATTTATTCAATTATTTAATTTTGTCACATTCCATCCTCATGTGTCACCGTAAAATTGTGTTAACTGTCAGTCTCGCTCATCAAACTCAGTGGGCGGGACTAGGGCGGGACTAACGCTGAGCATGTGAAATCCATTGCTTCGGTCTAATGAAAAAAGCTTTCATCCTAATACTGTACATGTAAACACAATTATTGCTTCCTAAAGTTTTTTCAGATTATATTTTCTGTCTTATCAACTCAGTTTAGTTTCAGTGAGTCCGAAAGTCAAAGAAATGTGCTTCAAATGAAACCAAACTGTGACTGAAATAAGACATAAAGGAGAAAAATGCAAATAAAACAAAGTGTATCAGGATTCTGTGACTCAACTGACAAAAATAGTTTGTACATGTTTTACAAGCTGTTGGAGAAGTGCATGACCACTTGTCACCAATAGTTTGTTGTCCTGAAAACATGTTTGTGATGTGAACATGTATATTTTTAACAATGTCTCTATTTGGCAACATTTATGGACTTTAAGTAAGAATAAACACAAGATTAAGCCTGTCTCGATAACCAATAAATCAATTAATCGCATGATAAATGAAAATTATCGACCTCTTTTCCTTTTATCAGCTTTATCATTTCTTCGTGTCTCTTTCTACTCAAGACACTGGATGACAAAAGGTTCAACTCCAGTGTCTTCACTGACCCCTCCCTTTCTCTTTAAAATCTGTTTTAACATCCAAAATCGTGTTTTTGGATCATTAAAAGAAGCTAAGCTACGAGCTAAGCTAACAGGCTGACCTCGGGAAAAAAACCTCTGTCTTGTCGAAGCTGCAAAATTCACGGTTGAAACTTGTGTCTTTGTGTAAAAAGTTGTTTTTCTCTGCAAAAAGAAGCTGAGAACTTGTTTACTGATTTTTTTAATTAAAAACTTTGTGTGACAAATGCTAAAGAGCTCTAACCACGCCGAGTGTCCGCCATTTTGAGAACTGCAGAGAGACAGCCCCTGTCACGTCAAGGGGCCTCCCTCCCAATTTTCTTAAGAGACACACTGCTCGCTCCCTCACTATCCATCCTAATACTGTACTGCCATCCAGTGGTCAAAAAAATACTACATCCAACACAAATGAACAGTTCTTCTTAAATTTGACTATAATTATTAATTATTGTCAAATGTCAAACAATATTATCGTTTTTCGCGAACATTTCTGAGACAACTAATCGCCCAGTAAAATGTTCTCCTGACCTACTTGAGATGATTGTTTTTGTTGGTGGAAGCTTCAAACTCAGTAGATGCAGGCTCAGGCTTCTGATTGCTCCAGCTGTAGTTTGTCTCCAGATGAGTCAAACTTTAGGATTCTTACACAATCAGCAGATTTGGTTTTTAAAACCATGTTTTTTAACTCTGGAAGTGAGATGAAGGACAGAAAGCTGGTGAGCAGGGAGGAAGCCTGCCGTCCGCCTCGGTTCCTGTTGTCCTTCCTGGTTTGGTGTTTTCTCTGTTTCCAGTAAGGTCCACTCCCGTCTCGGTCCTCAGGTGTGTTGACTCGGTTTTCTCGGCAGCTCTTTGAAGGAGCCCTCGTGTGTTTTTCTCCTCCAGACTCTGGGCCGGGGCCAACACGGGGTCCTCACAAGGACAGAAACGTAGCCGAGGTGCTGGTCGTGGGATGAAATGTTTTTTCACGTGAACTTGGCTGAAAGGCCTCAGTGTTTGAACATAACCGTCTTTGTTTGGCTCTTTAATAATTCATGAGTCATTAACTCTGTTTTTCCTGCAGATTGAGGTTTTTAAGCTCGGATGTAGTTTCACGGTGCGGATGGATTTTAAAACCTGTAAAAGTGGATTAATGATGTGTTTCTTGTGTCTGCAGAGACCTCAGTATGAACAATCTGACCCACATATCCAGCGGGGTTTGGTCCAAGCTGCACTTCCTGGAGGAGCTGTGAGTCACAAACAGAACCACGACCGGATCATCTTTAATTCACGTCGTCAAACGAGAAGTTTGATGATTTCAATCAGAAAACGAGCCTTCAAGTCCTCGAGCGGCTTTAATTTAGTGTTTGGTTCCACATTTCAGTTTACTCATGGTCCTTTTTAATATCAGAGATGTTTTTAGCTCCAGTTTAGGGTCTCATTCTGTTGGTTTTCTCATTTTTGTAGTGTTTGGGGTCTTAGTTTATTTTTTCTCCTTTTTTTGGTTTTATTTATTTCCATTTTCAGCATTTATATTATCTAAAATGACTTTCAGTCTCTTTTGGATCAGTTTGTTTAATTTTAATTGTTTTTTAAATATATATTTAGTTGCTCTAAGGCAGTTTTTTGTGTTTGAATATCCAGTTTTCTTGCTCTGCGTCATAAGGCAGACACCTCTTATTATCCACCTGACAAGGGCTTCTTAACTTTATATCGTACTCTTCCACTAACTTTAAACCACAGCGTGTACCCCCACAGATTTTATATCGAACCAACCGCCTTGACACCGTGATGTGTGCTGTTACTTATAAACTGTTTCGAGTTACCATGGCGACGTAATTTGCAAACAAAGACGGCGTTTTTATTAGTCACTTTTCATGGACTCTGGTTGCAAAACAAATATCCAAATGACCACCTTAACTAAAATACTGTAAATCAGCCATTTTCAGAGATATTAAGCTAAAGTTTGATAGTAGCTGAGACCAATGTCAATAAATAATGATATTTAAAAATCAAGATGGCTGCCGTAAACTTAAATGGCTTTAAAGCAGCTATTTTACACATATAGAGCTTAAATTTGGTGAAGTTGTAGCTGAGGATGTTCCTCATCACTTACTGAATCCAAATCAAAAATCCAAGATGGCCACCAAAGTTTAAACAAGCTAACATTTAAAATGCCGTCACGTGGCCGTCCCCGTCAAATGTCTCCAGGAACTTTCTAGTAAATTGTTTTAATTGTTCTGTGACTTCTTAGTTTTATGTCTGATCTTTCATTTTTATCTTTGATCATGTTCATTATTTTTCTCTGTTATTATTATTATCATTGTCATTATTATCATTGTCATTATTATTATTATTATTATTATTATTATTATTATTATTATTATTATTATTATTATTATTATTATTTTACATCTTTTGGATCAAACTGTTTCATTTAAAAAGTTTAAAGTATTTTACAGTAAATATTTGGCTCTAAATTATTATTATTATTATTATTATTATTATTATTATTATTATTTTGTCTTTCTGTTTTCAGTTTTTGTCTCTTTTTCCTAAAATAGTTTAAATTTAAAGTTTCTCATTTGTTTTGGTCGCAGTTCATCACAAGTTCATATTTTTTGCTGTTTCCTTTTTTCAAACTAAATAATTTCCTGAGATCTTGTTTTGTCTGGATTTGGTTGTTTTAAAGATTTAAAATTATTTACATCTCCATGAGATCATTTGTGTCGAACTCGAGTTCTGAGTTATTTATTAATTTTATTTCGGAACATTTTCCATCATGTCTAAAAATCCTGTTTTAAGTTTTTTGTTTGTTTTTCTGAGCTTCAGCCTTTTCTCAGGATTTATTTCTTCTCTGATCGTTTTAGATTTCTGTCGTTTTCTCTCAGTGTCAGGATATTTAGTCTTTTTTTTACTTTTTAGCTCAGTTCTTCGGCTGTAAAGCGCTGATGTTGAGCTGTTTAGAACCTGGGGCTCCAGATGTTTCTGTAACTTCAGCTGTTTTTATTGGAGTCGTGTCCTCATCATTCTCGGACCTCAGACCTGCTCAGGTCTGGACTCTGCAGGGCTCAGACGGATCACATGAAGCTTCGTGGATGAACTTCTCCCCAGAAAGCGGCTGACCTCAGCGGGACCTGAACACGACTCTGCCTGCTGTTCTGCTCGGCTGCCAGCTGTGTGTGTGATATTTGTCACGGCGGCGTGAGAAACGTCACGGCGGAGATAGGACACCGCAGGAACGCCGAGCGGCTGAACTCTGGGTGGCCTCGGAGACACCAACAGAGCTCAGAGCCTCACTGAGAGGTCCTCCCAAACACAGCAAAGAACGATTTCAAACACCTGAGCTCAGAACTTTTACACTCGAACAAACGGTGAATGAAAGTTCACCTGAAGCAACACGACCTGCAAATATTGATCCTAGTAAAGGTCCTGAACTCCGTCTGTTTTACAGATACAAGTAGTCCTCGACTTACGAACGGGTTCTGTACCTACAAACCGTTTGTAACTCGATTTTGCTGTAAGTCGGAACTCATTACACGTGGCGCCGCACCCTTTCGTATTTGCAGTGGACAAGCGTCGAAATCACTAATTTTTATTTTTTAGATTTTACCCTCTAATGTTCAGCTGACATTTTGACTCAATGCGAAACACCTTAGAGAAGGATGCAGGACAAGAGATGAATATTTTGTTCAAACATGCCTTTCCACCATCTAACGTATAACAGCCTTCTGCTCTCTGCAAGAAGTAAATAAGAAGGCCCAGTTCTCCTCCCAGTGTGAGGAATGAAGCACTTCATCACGCAGATAAGAATGCCGACTGAGGCCGAGCCACAGCGAAGGACATAAAGAAGCGTCTTGATTGTGAGGTATGGATTTAGTTCTGGTAAAGTTGGTATGATTAATCCATGCTGAAGAGCTGCTGCTGAGCCTGTGTGGAGTCTGCTATTCTTCTGCTCTCCAACCAGGGAAAATGCATGGACTCAGTGGTGATGCTGTCGTCTGTTATTGTGGTGACTTTCCTTGATGTTGTTGCATTTCTGGATGCGGTCCTCGGATGGATCAGTGCTGAAAACTCTGTCTGGCCAAGGCACTCAACATTTAGAACCCATCTGTGATTCATTACATGAACGGATTCAAAAGGCCCCTCAAAATGTTTCCTGTAAACTTTTCAAGATGAGGAAAATGGTGCAATCCTCACCCTTTTTGTGCCCTGAATGAAAGTGCACACGCTGGTGAAGTGTGCCATAATCCTGAGCAGATGCTTCCTGACTCCCTCTCTATTAAGTATTTTTTGTAAATGTATAAATAAAATATACTTGACAAAAAATAACAATAAACAATAAACAACCAGACTCATAATGCATATTTTTATGCTGCAGTGGGGAGAGATGAAGGAAGTGGAAAGAATAAATCCCATTGCCTCCAGTTTCTGATTTAAAAAAACAAATCCTCTTGGAATCACTGTCACAGGATTCCTCTTTGAACTATAGTAATTATTTGCCCTACTTTTGCAACAAGGTTGGAATCTGTGCCTGCAACAGAGTGCACTGATAAATGATCATGCTGATTTTTTATTGTTTATTTTTCTGTATTCTACAAACTATTGAAGCTCTTTATAACTATTTTTTTCCCCTCACTCGTTCTTGAGCAAGACAGGTGCTTTTCTTCTTTTTCCTGCCTTCCTCCTGTTTTTTTGCTCTCTGTCCTGTGTATCGGAGCTTCTGTTTGCACATCTTCCGAATCGTAAATTACGGTCATGGATCTGGTCTGCTGGACTTTCAACGTAATTTATTAAATTTTTTTTCAACCAAGCGAAAGGGTTCTGGAGAACCCTCATGCCCCACTGAGACGCATGTGGCAGGATACGTCATGGATCCATGGGGGGTTTGGAAGATGATGTGCCTTTCTGTATTGTCTCAGGAGGACGCTGAACATGTTCATATCATTGGAATCATGATAGCAGGGTTTCTGCTTTTTGGCACAGTCAATACCCATGTTATGAACACATCACTCCTGTCCTGTCCTCTCTACATTGGCTCCCGGTTCAGTTCAGGACACAGTTCAAGCTGTTGCTGTTTGTTTTTAAAGCTCTGAATGGACTTGCACCCCTCTACATTTCTGAAATTTTAAAAGTCCACCAACTTGGCAGAGCTTTACGATCTGCCAACCAACACCTGCTGGAGGTGCCTTGCTCAAGGTAACAACGGGGAGACCGGTCCTTTTCTGCTGCCGGCCCAAAAGCCTGGAATAGTCTCCCCTTTGAGCTGCATGTCGCCTCTGATCTGACTCTGTTCAAAACCAGACTGAAGACACACTTGTTTAAAAAAAGCTTTCAGTCTGTAACTTTATTAAAAACTTTTGGTATTTTAGTATTTAGTATTTTTATGTCCACTGCCTCCTTTTATTGCTGCTGCGTTTTTATTTTCACTGATTTATTGTACTAATTTTTACCTTTTCTATCCTGTTAAGCACATTGGTCAATGCTAGGCATTGTAGGAAGGTGCTATACAAATAAAGTTTATTATTATTATTATTATTATTGGCTATTAAAGAAGACGGCAGCAGCAGCTTTGGCTATGGCAAGGCTACCGACCTTGTGTGAAGGTTTGGTTCGTGCTTCGAGCTCTCAGACTCAGCTGATTTACAAGCTCAACCATAAGATGGAAGCAATTTATGAGAATCACAAGCCTCTTGCATGTTCTGGGACTCGCCAGCATGTTGGGGACAACCTTAGAGAGAGCTAATAAGCACGGACCAGTGGAATACCCACACATCTGGCCATTTTGGCTCATTGAAAGTACCAGCAGGGCTCAAGGCTGATGAGAAATAACAGTCTACCTGAAAAAAATCAACACATGTGGCTTATCTGACTCTGACTCCCCTGTTTGGCCTCATAGCAGGCCAACTTATCAAATTTCTCCTGGGGTATGTGTAAACTAAGAAGGTTCGTCTTTATCCACCCCCCACGCAAACCTTATCAGGACTATGGTGCTATCTGGAAGTGCTTCATGGACAAATATCAGCGTCTTCTCATCAAATTCATACGTAATGCGTCTAAAAATCTCTGCCAGAAAGCACATTTATAACGTCTTAAATCATGTCCTGACAAGGACGAGGAGTGGAGATGTTTTTTGTAATACCACTATCCTCTCCTCATGGCCTTTCCCCTTTTCTATCTAAAATAATAAGGGGCCAAACTTTTACGAGTAGCAGCCACGTGCACTCCGCCCACCTTTTGGATGACTGCACGAACATAATCTCTCTGTACTTGGGTGCAATGATAATGAAGCTATTCTGATACATCTTTATATATGGGGTGTAAGACGTCAATTAAATAAACATCTTGCATGAAAAAGAATAAAAAATAAGACATTTTGTTTTGCTTTCTTTCTTACTGTTTTCATGTTGCACAAATCTAAAAAAACAAAAAAACAATTCAGTTGACAATTTTGTATAATGGTGTTAAATTGTCAGGAAGTTTTTTAAATCCCTTTTCTAAACAACCGGCATTGCATTTCTCTTCTTTGCTTTTTTCTTACACAATAAAAAGTGTTGTGACTGGGTGTGCTGATAGAAAATACACTTCTTGTTCTTCCGAAGAACACCTCGTGTGCCAGGTTGTTCATGAAACGGTTCAGATGTTATGACTGCTCTGACATTCCACTGACATGTGTTCACACTTCACATGACAAGCTTGACAATTATGTGTGACAGGCGTGAATCAAGACAAAAACACCTGTCAGCACAAAGCATTTATTAGAACAAACATGTTTTTTTTTTTATTCTACAGTTTATCAAACAACTAATCAGGTGGGGGCAGAGCAGAATACAGTAATTCCTGCAGACACTGATCTAAATATGTGCTTGTTTTGTGCGTCAGATTTAAATTAAGGTAAAATTTTGCTTCTATAATGCCAATTTCTGAAAAGATAGGTGCAGAAAAGTTTTAAACTGAAAAGTACCATATAGGGCCTTGAAAAACTTTTGGCTTTATTTGTGGAATTGTTTATGAAGCATTCACACTATTGCAATCCATTTTTCTTAAGTACATATTTTGGCATCTTTCTTAGTTTTTGAGCTATTTCAACCAATAATATCTCAAAACATTCAGCTCATTCAGGAGATGGGTCATATGACTTTTGGTATGGGTGCAACTTTAAGTTTCAGAAATATTTAGCCTTTTCTGCCCCTTTTTCTTCATATAAAATGAATTGAACTCATTTTACATCCTTCAGATCTTTAGATCTGTTTACAATTTTTACTGCTTTCACATTTTGTTCAGTTTCAGCTTCTTTGTCCAAAAAAAATAAAAATAAATACATAAATAAATAAATAAATAAATCTGTTACTTTCAGCTAATTTCAGCAGTTTTTTTAAGCTGTTCTGTGATCATTTTAGATTCTTTCTGCTAACAACATCATTTTTATGCTTTTTCTAACTTATTTCTGCTAATTTCAATGTGTTTAAGCAAGTTTAAATTTCTTTCTGCTATTTCAGGTACACTGTTTTTATTCTAATTTGAGATTTTGGCTAATTCTACATTTTTTGCCTTCATTTAAACTTTTTTCAGCCCAATCCAGCAAAAATGTGTTCTCTCCACTTCCTTCTGGTAATTTAAGCTTCTTTCTGCTTTTTTAGCTACTTTCAGCTGTCTTTTTTGTTGATTACAGTATTTCAGTGCCCCCCCCCACCCCCCCCCCCCCAGATAATTTGAACTTTTTTAGTGCTCATTTCTGCTTCTTTCAGCAATTGTGTTCTTTCTGTTGTCATTTGCTAATCTAAGCTTGTTCCACCATTTCAGATACTTTTTTTCTTTTTAGCATTTTTTTAAACTAATTTCAGCTGTTTTCAGATAAATTCAAGTTTTCCATGATAATTTCTGCTACTTTCAGCCTAATTAGCTTCTTTCAGCTAATTTCAGCTTGGTATGCTTCTTTCCACTTTTTTCTGATATTTTCAGCTTTTTCTGCTACTTCAGCTACTATTCAGCTGTTTTTTGTGCTAAATGTAGCTTTTTAAGTTAATTTCACATTTTTTAGTTCATTTCAGCTCCTTCCACTTCTTTCTCATAGTTTGTTTCTTTCAGCCTTTGCAGTTACTTTTCGGCTATTTCTTGCTGTAATTTCAGCTTTATTTTAGATAACAAAAATGTTGAATCATGTCATCTGGACTTCGTTTTTTGTTAAAAAGAAACGTTTCGCCCCTCATCCAAGGGGCTTTGTCAATC
>JARVGV010000694.1:1454694-1467866 GCA_031762435.1 Hypsolebias longignatus
TTCCTGACTCCGCCTGTTTCCTGACTCCGCCTGTTTCCTGACTCCGCCTGTTTCCTGACTCTGTCTGTTTCCTGACTTTGTTTCCTGACTCTGTTTCCTGACTCCACCTGTTTCCTGACTCCGCCTGTTTCCTGACTCCGCCTGTTTCCTGACTCCGCCTGTTTCCTGACTCTGTCTGTTTCCTGACTCTGTCTGTTTCCTGACTTTGTCTGTTTCCTGACTCTGTTTCCTGAATCCACCTGTTTCCTGACTCCGCCTGTTTCCTGACTCCACCTGTTTCCTGACTCCGCCTGTTTCCTGACTCCGCCTGTTTCCCCTCAGACACCTGGATGCTAATCACATCTCCAGCGTTCCGCCCGGATCTTTCTCGGGCCTGCATTCGCTCCGCCACCTCTGGTTGGATGACAACTCTTTGACGGAGGTCCCGGTGGCGGCTCTAAGCGAGCTGCCGACGCTCCAGGCCATGACGCTCGCCCTCAACCACATCAGCCACGTCCCTGACCACGCCTTCAGCCGGCTGGGCCGCCTGGTGGTGCTGTACGTATAGAAACACGGTGTCAGTTGTGTGAAGGCTGAGCAGCTACCAATATGCTACTGTTAGCTTTTAGTTAACATTTTAGTGCCGCATGCTAGCCTGTTGATATTTTCTGTTTTTACATACCCTTCTTGTTAGTTTTAGCTCACTTTGTATTACTTTCAACTTTTAGCTAATGCTTTGCTACTTTTAGTTTTTAGACTTTTGCTACGTTTAGATTTCAGATATTGTTTTCTGATTTTATTTAGCATTTTGTCACTTTTATCTTTAGTTACTCTTTTGCTGCTTTATTCCTCTTCTTGGCCTTTTGTTTTAGTTTTTTAGAGACAGGTAGTCTTTTTTATAATTTAGTTTTTAGCTACTGCTTGACTACTCCAGCTTTTGGCTAGCCTTTTAGCTTACCTTTAACAAATTTAAGGTTTTGGCTAATACTTTTGGCTTTTTTCTAACCATTTGATACTTTTAGATAACCTTTTGTTACTTTTAGCTTTTAGTTTAGCTGGCCTGCTTATATTTTGTTTGTCTTTTTTTTTTGTTTTGTTGCTATTTTAGCTTTTGCTGGGCATTTTAGCAAGTTATATTTTCTACCCGTGGCTACTTTTATTTTTTATTTACCCTTTTGCTACTTTTACATTTAGGCTATCATCTTGCTACATGTAGTTAGCATTTTGTCACTTTTAGCTTTCTTTACCCTTTTGCTACTTTTAGCTTCTAGTTGGTCTTTTGATACTTTTAGCTAGTCTTTTTTGTGATTTTAGCTACTCTTTGACTCTAGGGTTTTAGCAAACCTTGTGCTTCTTTTGGTACTTTTATGTTTTAGCTGTCCTTTAACTACTTTTACAAAGCAGTGTGTTACGTTTTGTTTTATTTAACCTTTCATTTTTTTCCTTTTGTTGTTTTGAACTAAACTTTTGCTACTTTTAACTTGTAGTTATTTTTGTACTGTTAGCTTTTATCTAATGTAGCCAGTTTGCTACTGTTAGTTGCATCTTTACTAGTTCAGTTTTTAGCTAACCTATTGGTTACTGTCTTGCTTTTTTAGGTTTTTAGCTGTGGCTTTGCTAGTTTAGGTGTTTTGCTACAGTTTAGTTCATTTAGTTTTAGCTGCTTGTTTTTTAGTTTAATAACCAGCCTCTGTGGATATTTTAAATAAATGAAGCTAATCTTGTGCAGAGTTTTTGTTTCGGTCGGTGGCTCCTCTGAGCCGTGGCGACGCCGACTTCGCCTGTCGGTTTCGGCTCTTTAATAACATGCAGACTCTGTCTTTATGTGCATGTGACGGCTTTCAGCGCGGCGCCATTGAAGTCCGCTGTCACTTCTTTTGTCCAATCGGCTTGAAGCTAATTTGCATGAAATTACCAAAAGAAAAAAACTTCTTCAGAGGCCCCGGGGCCCCTTTTAAACTGACACGTGCGCACGCACACACACACACACACACGCGCACGCACGCACGCACACACACAAACTTTTTGTGTGCTTCATTAGTCCATCAGTCTCTCTCTCTCTGCAGGCATCTCAACAACAACAGGATTGTTTCCATGGGAACGAGCTGCTTCCACGGACTCCGGAGTCTGGAGACGCTGTGAGTTCGTGTGTGTGCGTGTGTGTGTTCGTGTGTGTGTGTGTGTGTCTGATGAAAAGTTTGAGCAGTCAGGGTTAGGTCGGGGTCATCGGGGAGGGTTTTTGTTCTGAAAATAGTCTTTTAGTGAACAAACGTTCATCTTAGTGGGTCCAATCTGGACCCACCAGCAGATTCAGAGAACCGGTGACACTGGTAGTCGGGACACGATGTGGGATGATGTGCAATTCTGTAAAGAGTCCAGTACCTGACTCCTGATAGTCGTGGTGGGACACAGTAATCCTTCTTTTGTTTGTCTTGAACAACCAGAACTTTCATGATATGTGTTGGGGTTCCCAACAGCACCCAGGTTCCTGCAGACCCACAACGTGGCCCATCAAACTCCATCAGGTCCTGGTAATCGTGTCGTCTGGGTCTGCTGACCTCCATTTACTGTTTGACTGCTTGATACCCCATTAACTACCTGATAACACCACCCTTATGCTCTCTGGCATAGTTTTAGACAAACCGTCTCCTCCCAAACGAGCCCGAAAAAGTTATATTAGCTGCAAACATTCACTGAGAACGCTGAACGACAGCTAAAATCAGCTAAAGAATCAGAAATGGGGTTGGTTAAGCTAAGCGAAGCTAAAAGTACACTACTTAAAACAAAAATTTAGCTAAAAGATAGCTAAAAGCCAAATGTAGCTAAACAACAGCTGTAAAAACTGGCAAACGACTGGTTAAAAGTAGCTAAACAGAGCTGGAAGCTAAAACCAGAAACAGGCTATCTAAAAGTAGCAAAATGTTCTCTAAAAGGCGAAAGACTCTAAATAAAGGTTTAAAGAAGCAAAAAGCTAAATAAACGATAACTAGCTAAAAATAGCAAATGAGTAGCTAAATGTAGCAAAACAATAGCTAAAAACTAAATGTAGGAAAATGCTAGAAAAAAAGTTTTGCTATAATGTAACAGCTCAATGTAGAAAAACATTAGCTAAAAGTATCAACACGGTAGCTAAAAGTCAAACAATAGCTAAAAGCTAAAACTTGGGGGCGGGGGTTGCTAAATGTTAAAAGTAGCAAAAGATTTAAGAAAATCAGCAAAAGAGTAGATAAAGCTAAAGATAAAGAATGCTTTTCATGGGGAAACATTTTAAAACAAAGATATAAAAAAAAACCCAGCTGAAAACCATAAATCACAGAATCCATCCTAAACAAGCTGAAATTTTTTATATAACAGCTAAAATCACGAAGTTAGCTTAAGTAATTAAACTGTAAATATGTACAGAAAAATTACAGCAAAACTAGAAATAATAAATTGTTTATGCATCACTGTTCTGCATGTGGTTAAAAAAAACATCCAAAGCAGCTCCTTCAGCTGCTGGTTGTCATTAAAACCATCAAACAGCTGAAGGAGAAATAAATTAAACAGAGAAAACATTTCAAATATCCAGTAATATCATAATAAATGTGTTTTTATTCATGGAGAAATATCAGCATCCTGTTTCCATCAAACCAACAACTGTAATTAGTCGTATTAAATAATATTTACCCCTGAAGAATGAAGGTATTATTGTGTGTATTTTAGTGTATCTGTGTGTACTTCATTGTATCAGCGTGTACTTCTGTGTATCTGTGTTTTTCATTGTATTTGTGTGTATTTGTATAATCAGAGGAATGTTTTTGTTTTCTCAGTCATCCAGAGAAGCAGCATTTAATTTCCTTCATTTGGAAATACTTCTGGATAAACGTGGACTCTGTGTGTGGCCCGGTTCCTAATTATTCACACACGGGTCACATCGCATGTGTTCATGTGCTCATGTATTCACGTGTTCTTGTATACTGAGGCCGTACACCTGTAGGATCAGCAACAATAAACTGCGTTTGTCCCAAACTACAAACAGAAATGAAAACAAAAAAGATTGATCCAGCCAGTTTTGAAACTTGAGGAGAACGTCTCGTTCAGCTCGGCTTCCTCATGAGGAACATGTAAACAAAAGGAGCAGCTCGACTGAAAAGAACCTGAACCAGAAGAGCTCTGCAGAAATGTTGCAGGGAACCAACACAGCTGCTGCCTCAAACTTTGCTCTACAAATCCTAAAAGGAATTCAGGATTTTTGTTGTAATGATCTGCGCCAGCAGTCTTCAGTTTATCTGCTGAGAAAAAAACAGTAAATCTTGAATCGCCAACTTAACGTGGAGGAGTTTGTGCTCCTGAATGATCGTAGGAGCGAGGGCCCCTGGTAGGGTTTGTCTAGCCAGATTGGTTCTAGATGACAGAGCAGACAAAGAGTGACTCATATGGACAAATTAAAAACAAGGTGCCCCTCGGACGTGGGTTACTGGGGCTCCAGCCTGGAGCCACGCCTGGGGGAGGGGCTCATTGTCAAGTGCCTGGTGATCAGGTCTCTACCCATGGGGCCCGATCGGGTTCAGCCCAAAGAAGCAACATGGGTTTGCCTTCCTTTGGGCCCACACCTGCAGGAGGGGCCATACGAGTTGTATATGACTCCATGGGCAGTGGCTGAAGGTGGACGTCCTCGGCACTCTGACCCTGGCTGACCACAACTGGCTCTTTGGACATGGAACACAACCTCTCTGGTGGGGAAGGAGCCTGAACTTGTGCGTGTGGTTGAGAGGTACCGACTAGATATAGTTGAGCTCACCTCGATGCACAGCATGGGCTCTGGAACCAATCTCCTTGAGTGGGGCTGGACCTTATTCCACTCTGACTTTGCCCATGGTGAGAGCCTATGACCATGAACTCTGGGTAGTGACTGAATAATTGAGAGTATGGAACAGGTGGTTGAAATGACTTGCTTCCACAGGGTAGCTGGACTCTCCCTTAGAGATAGGGTGAGAAGATCTGTTATCTGGGAGAGACTAGAACCGCTGCTCCTCCACATCCAGAGGAGCCAGTTGCGGTGGTTCGGGTATCTGGTGCCTCCCTAGGCAGGTGTTTCAGGCATATCTGAGTAGGAGGACTCCTGGGGGAACACTCAGTACACATTTGAAAGTCTATGTCCCTCAGCTGGTCTGGGAACACCTTGGGGTCCTCCCAGAAGAGATGGAAGAGGTGGCTGTGGAAAGAGATGTCTGGACCATCCTTCCTGCTCAAGCTGCTGCCCCAGAGACCCGAGTCCAGAGCCAGAGGATGGATGGATGGATGGATGGATGGATGGATGGATGGATGGATGGATGGATGGATGGATGGATGGATGGATGGATGGATAGATAGATACTGAAAGAAAACTTCACAATATATTCATTTACTGAGAGAAAACAAAACAAACTGTAGGCCAGATGTGGGAATAACTGAAAATAGCTGCTTTAAGGATTTATCAGAAAATCAGTAGCATAACACGTAACAAATTGTTAGCTAAAAGCTAAATGTTTCAAAAGGCTAGCTAAAAGATTAAACAAATTACCAAAACTAGTTAAAAAGCTAAAAGTAAGAGGGGAAAAAAGTAAAAAAAAAGTAAAGTAGCAAGATTTTATCTAAATCCAAGAAAAATGACAGAAGTTTAGCTCAACAATTTAAACAGCAAAACTAAAAGCTATAAGTAGCAAAAGGCTAACAACACGTATCTGAATGATAACTTGTATGAATACAGTACTGCTGATTCAGCGTTCACACTAGAGTTTCCCTCAAACTGTTAAACCAAAATAAAAGATCAAAACAACTCAGCTAAAGTAGGAAATGTAAAACTGAAGAGTTCTAAAGGGAAACATCAGGGAGTAAAACGGGACTGACGACAGCCACACTGCGACCGTTCTGTTCGTTGTCCCATAAAGTTAAAACGTTTCCATCCTAATTTTATTCGAAAGCAAGAAAATTACCAACATAAAAGTTAATTTAATGGTTGTTTCCATTTACTACTGGGAAAACGAATGTTGGGAGCAGACGTGGGACCTGTTGAGGTCCATGACCCAGAAACACAGGAGCGAGGTGACTGAATGTAAAACAGGTGCGACGATGAGTCAGTTAGGAACAGGTGGGGTGTGACCTTCAAGGAATGCTACTTTTATTTATTCATTTATTATTATTTTTGATTGATTAATTAACTTGTATACTGAGCTAAAAGAGCCAACACACAATCCATCAATCCATCCATCTTTCATCATCATCCATCCTTCCATCCATCCATCCATCCATCCATCCATCCATCCATCCATCCATCATCCATCCATCCTCAAACATTCTGGACCCAGGTCTTGGGGGCAGCATCTTATCAGGAACGTCCAGAGACATCTATCTCCACAGCCTCTTCCAGCTCTTCTGGCAGGACTCCAAAGTGTTCTCAGACCAGCTGAGAGACGTAGTCTCTCCAGCGTGTCCTGGGTCTTCCCGTGGTCTCCTCCCAGTTGGACATACCCAGAACACCTACCCAGGAAGGAGGCCAGCGAGGATCCTCACCAGATGCCTGGATAGAAGACAGCAAGGACATTAACGTCCCTCACTTGGACATGAGTTACTGGAGCCAGACCTGGAAGAGGGACTTGTCTCTGCGTGCCTGTTGACCAGGTCTCTACCCATCCAGCCTGGTTGGGCTCAGCCTGAATGAACCGTTTTAGAGATGCTAATGCTCATGATCAAAGTCAGTATTTTGCGATGGATCCATGACATTAAATAAGTTTATGAGTTGTTTGTGTATAATTGTTACTATAACTGATGACATATTATTTTTACTTTTGATGTTTCATCTTTGCATTCACATTTTTTGAACGGTTGATGTTCTACCAACATGTTCTACTACAGCTACAGGAAGTGCCTTTGAATGTATCAGACTTAACACATGGCCACTGGTACCAGTAAAACTGTCCATGTGTTACAAGGGTTAACCTTCCTGTGGGCCCACCTTCTGCAGCAGGGGCCATACGAGTCAGAGGCACAATGCCATTGGGGTGGGGGGGTGCATTTGTGCATTGACCCGTTCTTATGAAAACTGGCTCATGAGTACAAAATATTATAAAATGGTTTAAAGTCGAGTTTCCTTTATTGATTAAAATCTGGTGCTTACATAATAAAAGCATAGACTTACCGTCCCACCTGCTCCTAATGCACGTCCAGTTGTTTTGTTAAATAAACTTCTGATACAAGACACATCGATACCGTGGATATTTCACAAATCTGGCTTTATCTTTCAATCTCAAAGTCAATCAGAACCTCCCAAAGACCAGAAATAAATCTGTGGAACAAAGCTATTGATAGCATTCGTCCTCCGAACACACGCAGAATCACACGCTCAAAGCCAGACTGAAGCAATTTCAATTTAATGGTATTTTCACAATGTGGCAGCTCCGTTCCACACGCTGCAGACCCGTGTGTCTGTGGAACGACCACCTGCATCCCAGAGATGGATGAGAGGACCTAATTGAAGCCACGTGTGGACTCGAGGAATGCTCTAGTCTTCACTGGTGATGAAAGAAGAGGGAAGGAGGAGGTGCAGTTAAATGTTTCTTTAAGAAAAGATTAAAGCTGAACACAAACCCTTACATGAAACACTTTCCCAGCCTCACGCCGACGTTCCCACAGCATCGTCATGATGGACGTCCGATATTAAAATGTCATTTCCATTCAAACGATTTATTCTAATCTAGAGATTCAGTTCTTGGACTAAAACTCATAAATCCAGTATAGATGTGAAACTCCCAGTTTAAAAAGTTCCCATCATTACAATCTGGTACCAATCTGAAGCTGACAGTTCCTGAACAGATGTTATATTTTGAGTCTAGACCGTTCCTAGGATCAAGATCCGAAACCAGTTCCCAGTGTAAAGCCAACAATCCAAGCACCAATGTGGCGATCACAGTCCAGTTTCCATCATGAAGATATGAAACCAGTGTAGATCTGGAAACCCCAGTGTGAAGCCAAATGTTTTGGTACAGATATTGTGGTTGTAGTCCAGACTCTTCTATCTTGAAGATTCAATGCGAATGAAATGCTTAAACCTTCCAGTGTGGACATGAAGTTTCACAGTCATGAAAATGGCCCAAATAAAAATGTAGACATGGGATTGAAGAACTCCACTACAGGTGTTTTCCTTTCTAGAAACTTCTCCCATCATCTCATGAAGATCAGAAACCAGTCCAGTGATGGAATACCCAACATGGAGCCAACAATAAAACCACAGATGGGATGTTCTCCATCTAAAACACGCCCAGTATAAGGATCCAGTTGCAGTCTTGATTTGGAGAGCCCAGACTAAAACGACCTCTTCCACTACAGATGCGTGTTCCCAGTTAGAAAAGTTTCCATTCTTATTAACCATCGTGTTGTTTGGAAAAGACAAAGAGGAGATATATGGACGCAGTCAGAGAGGACATGGAGGTAGCTGAAATGAGGACAGAGGACGCAGAGGACAGAGACAGAGGACCCCCCCCGTGGAGACCCTGCAGAAGGAACAACTGAAAAATAAAGAAAATGAAACTTTAACCAGACAAATCCCACCAAGATCACAGATCTGTAGTTGAAGGCCGTCTTTAACAAACGTTTGTAGATCGTGGGAGGAACCCGGAGAAAAGTCACGCAAACTCCACACTGAAAGACCCAGGGTCCAACCTGGGTCTTGAACCCAGGACCTTCTTACTATGAGGCAACATTGCTAACCACTAGTCCATTGAAGTGCCAGATTATGAAGATCTGGTCATACTGTTGCTCTGGAGTGGTCCATCTAAAGCTGTATAGACGTGACACTCTGACCACAGAAAGGCTAACCAACACATCTAGTAGAGGTTCAACGTTCTCAGTCTACAAAGAACTGTTTCTGTGAGGTTCACTGACTCCCTCAATAAGCGTCATCTCCAGTCTTCAAGTATTTTAGATCTAAACCTGCTCTGAGTTCTCCGTGGTAGATTTACCATTCAGGACCTTCCTCTTCCAGGTTTGGTATTAGCAGCTTGTAGTAGATCATTCCCAGTACACATGTAGTAAAACGAGGCAACAATGGGATGAGATAAGATTAGTTTTTATTGTTTCTCTCAGGAGATACAGACTCTGGATATCAGCGCACGTTTTCACTCAAAAACATGGCCGTGTTACACAACGCTCCACACCAGGGATCCTGACTGAAGTTTTCTGCCACAAACAGGATCTCTGTTTGTCGGTGCGACTGTTAGTCTCAAAACGACCCGTGAGTCTGGATCTGATCCAACATCAAACAGACCCATGACTCTGACCTTCACTTTTATGGTGCAGAATCAGTTTGACTTCTCTGGTGCAGCAGAATGAGGTTTAAAACGAGTATTTCTGTGTTTGTCCTCAGAGATTTGAACTACAACAGCCTGGTGGAGTTCCCCTCGGCCATCCGCTCCCTCAGCCACCTCAAAGAGCTGTGAGTCTGAAGGTTCTGTTCAGGTTCTTCACAGGTTCTTCACTGCAGGGTCAGCAGGAGTTCATGTTAATCTTCTTGTGTTTTTATTTTGGTAAAGTGGTTTCCATAGCAACAACATCCAGTCTATTCCGGAGCACGCCTTTACGGGGAACCCATCGCTGATCTCCATGTAGGTACCCCAAACAAATCCTGCCCCGCTTCTGAAAGACGTCGGTGTTTTTCATCTTGTGAGGCTTCCATGTGATGATTGTGTTTGTTTGGGATTCACAGTTTGTTCTACAACAACCCGATCCAGTCTGTCGGACGCTCGGCCTTCCAGAACCTGCCGGAGCTTCGAACCCTGTGAGAAACACACAGAAGTAGAAGTCATGAGAACCTTCAGCCTGAAACGTCACAGTCGTGCAAAGTTCCTGTTTTTTTTAGGTCTTTTGAAAAAACTTTATCCAAATGAATTCGTCTGAAAAGCAAGAAAACGTTGTGCGTCCAAGTGTTCAAATACGTGACAGAGAGCGACGGGGACGTTGTTGGGCTGACAGACGTGCACAAACTCAACTAGAACCAGCAGGGGTCAAAGGTCACTCGGACACAACACTGCATGTTTAACGGGATCGTTTACGTGTCCAGCCAGGAGGACTTCTGCACAAATTGTCTTTGCTGTTTTGTTTTTTTTGTTTAATTTTCCAATTTTACCAACGCAGATTAAAACATGTCACCACGTAGGACTGTTTTGAAACAGGCTTGAACTTGTTGGCTGCTTCACGGCTGTACTGGTTTGTAAAATATGTGTAAATACCGTTGACGCAGGAAACGAACCACCACGAGGTTCAAATGTTTCACTTGGAGTGACAGAAAAATAAAAATGATCCAACAAGACAAAGATGCGTGAGAAGGACAACAAGTCTACATTAAGAATAAATAAAGTAAAATAAAGCAGACGCTCGTCGACATGTAGCTTTGCTTCGATATCGTCCCCAGTCTTGGTCTAAAGCTAAAATAACAGCCAGGAAATAAACGGGCGTGGCAGCAGCAGCTGAACGACAGTTTGTCTGGTTTGGGTCTCGGTGGTGAGCGTGAGTGGATGTTGGGGTTCCGGCGTAAAAACCAATGAGGAATTGGAGTCTTAGTTTCCAAAGGTGTCAGCTGATGAAGCCGTACCAGTACATGTGCTGGTCTGGCTGGTCATTAGCACTTAGCGTGGCGGAGTTAGCATCCTGCGTGATGCTAGCTGCTCGTATGTCTTTTGTTTCTCACTTAAAGCTAAGCAGAAGGCAACAGGGCAACAATGGTTTTGCCTGTATCTGTTTGTGTCAGTATTGTTAGCAAAATATCTTGTGAACATCCCACAAACCTTTTTGAAACTTTCAGAAATTTAAATACCGGATAAATTTTTATAACTGATCAGCTTTTGGAGTCAACCTGATCGGAGATCCACAACCTCAGCCTTCACCAAACACAACTTTTAGATATGGCAGTAGCTGAGAGTCCTGCACGACGCCTGCTCCAAATACAGAACTCTGGTGTCGGTATTTTCAGAGACTTTAAGTTAGAAGCAAGAATTTAAAACATAATTCTGTGGATTTTCTTTCTTGGTTTCACTCAGAAGGAAAGTACAGGTCAGACTGAGGCGACTCGCTCTTTGGTCTGAGCCTCGTTTAATCAGCTGCTAATTACACAAAGAATGCTGCGCTCGCTCAATCTGCTGCTCTCTGCCTCGTTTCTTCTCAGATCTCTGAACGGAGCGGCGAACCTCACCGAGTTCCCAGACCTGACGGGAACCAAAAGTCTGGAGAGCTTGTAAGACACATGCACACACTCACACGTGCACGCACACAGTTTGTGTGTTGTTGAATCTCTGCAGTTCTTCTCCTCTCTGACAGGCTGGAGCTTCATTTTTCTGCAGCTGGGCCTGAAATTCAAACCGTTTCTTCTCCTTGTTGTGATCCAGATTTTCATGTCATGATAAACACACTCACTGTTTATTTTCTTGAGTTTTTCCATTTAAACCCGTTTCTGAAAGCACAAACCAAACAGACGTCCCACTGACTGTCTTTAAAACAACATTCTCTGGGTTTGACCTCTATTCAGCCCAGATTTTTATTTTTAATCACATTTTACTAACATTTCATTTGATAACTAGTAAAAATAGTAATTAATGTGCTTGTATCATGTTTAATCATCTGTTGTGTCTCTGTGTGAGGCACCGGCAGTGACAAGTCATTCAATCACTTGAAAACAGCCAAAACATCCCACAGTGAAAACATGAAATAAACACACCTCATTGTTTTTTAATGCTTCCTAATAAACAGCTTATAATACACATCTGATGGAACGATACAATACAATATGATACAATATAATATGATACAATACAATATGATACAATATAATGTGATACAATACAATATGATACAATATAATATGATACAATATAATATACAATATGAGGATAGGTTATATGACACATTGAGATATGATACAATATAATATGATACAATAAAATATACAATATGAGGATAGGTTATATGACACATTGAGATATGAGACAATACAATATGATACAATATAATATGATACAATATGATGATAGGTTATATTATACTGTATATGAAATGATGTGATAATGTATGATATCATACCAAATTGTATGATATGACACAAAATGGAATGATATTGTGCAATACAGTATGGAATGATAATATATATGATGTGCGATATGATACGATAAGTACAATCTGATATATTACGATAATAAATGTAAAATGCAGTGATACACTATACAAGAAATGCATAAAATATTGTGATTTAATAACATACAACATGACATGTGAATTATATAATGTGCATCACAACATAATTCAATAAAATATGATATATGAACTGGTTTATGATGAATATGTTACAGTATGATGATACAGCACAACAAAACAATGCCGTGTATGATATGATGTATGACATGAAATTATTTAAAACAACAAATCATGGTAAGGTATGTATGATACGATCTTCACGTCATACGTTACAGAACACGTTCACCGTCTGTAGTCGTAGGAGATGATCAACAGATCTAACTCTGAGATCGTTTGTCTGTCCAGAACCATCACTGAAGCTCGCATCACGGATCTGCCCGCCTCCATGTGTGATCAGCTTCCAAACCTGCAGCTGCTGTAAGTCCTCATGTCTCAGAACCTGGACCGGTCTGAGGGTCATGTGACCCGGCCCAGACTGTCCCATCCTTCATGAGGCCACTGTAAAAATAATCATAATTAAATATCCTTTTCATGTCCTGGAAGCTGTCGTTGACTCTGCGCTGCATTCAGGGTGTGTTGGACCTCACAGCGCTGACAGATGAAAGTTCTTTTGTCTCTGCAGGGACGTCTCCTATAATCAGATCCAGGTGGTCCCGAGCTTCTCCGGCTGCGAGAGCATCCAGAAGATGTGAGCTTCATCTTCGTTTTACATGATTTATCAAATATTCTACTGTTTCCTTTGGGTCAGAACCAACGCTCATCAACCTCTAAAGATTAGAAACACACTTATTAAATCCCCGGTTACCGTGGCAACCAGTAAAACACATCCAGCTGCTTATTATGGGAATGATTAGCCGAGCCTATTTTAGACCAATCTGATCCTCCAGAAAAATATAAAATAATTAAAGTGACGTAATGGAAACACTGTGTGTGTGTGTGTGTGTGTGTGTGTGTGTGTGTGTGTGTGTGTGTGTGTGTGTGTGTGTGTGTGTGTGTGT
>JARVGV010000694.1:1540058-1551292 GCA_031762435.1 Hypsolebias longignatus
TACAATTTTTTTTGCTTTGTTTTGTTTTGATTTTTTTGAATGTCCAGAGGACCAGACTTAGCTTTTTTAGATTAACAGTAAAGTTGCACATAAAGACGGTTTTAGAGCAGGCAACATAATGACGTCACATTTAAAAAAATTCTGGATAGACGATACAAATTACAGTGTTGCAAAAATCACAACCGTCACGTTCTTTGTCTCATGTTGTTTAAAAGCAATAAATATAAATAAATATCGGAACATTTAGCTGATGTTCAGCCCAACAGACTTATCATTTAAAGCTGCTTTAATGTTTTTAGCTAATTAATCAGTTAGATTTATTAATATTAACTTATCTGAGTTTAACTGAAGCAGATTAAAATAAAAACTGTTAAATACGCAAATAATATTTGAAGATGTATAGAAATATCTCAAATAAATGACAGACGATAAAACCTTGAAGTTCTATAACCAAAATGATAATAAAATAAGAAACTGTAAATAAAGGATGCCAAACAAGCAAAAGCTGCATTGTTTATTAAATAAAAACAATAACACTTATTGTTAATTAAAAGTAAAAACAAACAAGAAATCAGTTTAAATTAATTAAACTAAAGAAATTGTCTTCTGAAAACAACACTGAGCGTTCGGTGACTTTAGAGAAGAAGCTGAAACGGAGTTTCATTCAAAACTAAAGCTAAACCCAAGAAATGGTACCTAAAATTAGTCAAAACAGCAGCTAAAATTAGTCAAAACAGCAGCTAAAATTAGTCAAAACAGCAGCTAAAATTAGTCAAACAGCAGCTAAAATGTGTCAAACAGTAGTTAAAATTACTGTAATTATAAAATGTAAAAAAGAAACCGTGACTTTTTGTCAGAATGTTAAAAATCGTGAAGTAAAAAAAAAAATCTGAACTCTAATTTCAGTTGAAACATCTATTTAATGTTGTTTCAATCAAACCCGTCTGACCCGGTTTCTCTTGGTTCTGCTCAGTAGAGTCATGCCGTCCAACGTGGAAATTAAAGCCAAAGTGAGCGACCCGGTTCTGTTGGCCAAACGGGCCACAGAGCTCAGCCAATCAGAGGGCTCGATCATCCGGCAGCACGACACGTTTTTCAACTGCAGCCAAGGACGCCTGAAGCTGCGGGACTTCACGGTACCATCAGAACCTGTTCAGAAGCTGCTTCAGAACTCCTCTAAACCCGGTCTCTAAACCCGGTCTTAGATGTTTTTAATTATATTCAGATAGATGGAAATAACTGATGACTGAGCGTCTCCTGGCTCCTCAGAGTTTTGTAAACTCTTCATCAGATTTATAAATAATGTATAAAAAATACAAAATGCTGAAAGTTCTGTGCAAATATTGAACCTGGTGTCGTGTTCTGTTTGTAAGAATGGGTCGGGTCAGCTGATCTTCTACGAGCGTCCGGACACCGAGGGACCCAAACTGTCTCGTTACTCCATCAGTCCGACCAGCGACCCACAGAGCCTCCGGGTGAGGCCCCGCCCCCCTCAGTGAAGCTGAAGGTGATGATTTTGGTGATGATGATGATGATGATGATGATGATTGTGTTCAGACTGTGCTGGCGGACGCTCTCGGGGTCAAAGGTGAGGTGAGGAAGGAGCGCCGGCTGTTTCTGATCGGTCAGACCAGAGTCCACCTGGACACCGTGGAGGGACTGGGACACTTCATGGAGCTGGAGGTCAATACACACAAACACACACACACACACACACACACTGACACACACACAGATTATTGATGGCGTTATCGGTGACTGATCAGTTTTTGATCTGTGTCAGTTTCCTGTTAGCTGCATGTTCTGGAGTAAAACTAACGTTTGTTAAAACAAAAAGAATTAAAATAAAAAAAGTTCAATACAGAAAAAGAAACAAAGTTCAAACAAAAGCTGGGCCGGCCCATCTTTACCGGCTCGGTTCTGGTTCTGGTCGGGAACAGAACTGTCCGGTCATTGAGCCTCAGCAGCTGATGGAAACTGTTGAAACATTTTTCATCTTTTCTTCATGTTCACACTAAAGAACTAAAAGATGTAGAACAATAAACTAATAAAGGGAGGGGCTTTGCCTCCTGGTGGCGGGCGATAGTGTTTTTACCTTTTAGTGTGTTCATTTGTTTGTCTGTTAGCAAAATATCTCAGAAACCGCTGGATGTTTGTCTACAACTGACGTTTTTGGAGTCAACCCAATCTACGATGGCCGCCACGTCACCTGCTTAGAAATAACTGAAACAGTTTTACAACCACTGAGCAGGTGTGGTAGTAGCTGAGAGTCCCTCTCAACGTGTGATCTGAGTGCTGACAGATGCTGTGAGAGTTTAGAGACAGACGGCGGGCGATGTGCATTCCCTTAAAGCATATTTCCATGTGCAGCCTCTTCCGGTCGCAGCTTTGAGTTTTTAGCCGTGGACTTGTTTCCTTCAGAAACAGATGTTTGTTTTTTACCTGGAATATCCCAGAAAATGTGCCACAAAGAACTGAATAATTGAATTCAATATTTAATAATTTAAATAATTTAATCTTCACATGTCTGTCTGTGGTTCCACCGCCGTTTAGATTTATTGATTTTTGATTTGACGTGTTTTTTTTGTACCGTTGGATGTTATTCACATCCATCTTAGACTAATTTTAGACCAGTTTAAATAATGTTTAAACCAGTTTAGATAATGTTAAGACCAATTTACATTAGTTTAGACAAAGTTTAGACCAGTTTAGACAAAGTTTAGACCAGTTTAGACAAAGTTTAGACCAGTTTAGACAAAGTTCAGACCAGTTTAAACAAAGTTCAGACCAGTTTAAACAAAGTTCAGACCAGTTCAAACAAAGTTCAGTCCAGTTTAAACCAGTTTAAACAAAGTTAGTCCAGTTTAAACAAAGTTCAGACCAGTTTTAACAAAGTTCAGACCAATTCAAACAAAGTTCAGTCCAGTTTAAACCAGTTTAAACAAAGTTAGTCCAGTTGAAACAAAGTTCAGATCAGTTTAAACCAGTTTAAACAAAGTTCAGACCAGTTTTAACAAAGTTCAGCCCAGTTTAAAGTTCAGACCAGTTTAGACAAAATTTAGACCAGTTTAGACAACATTTAGACCAGTTTAGACAACATTTAGACAGTTCAGACCAGTTTAAACAAAGTTCAGTCAAAGTTTAGACCAGTTTAGAGCAGTTCAGACCAGTTTAAACAAAGTTTAGACAAAATTTAGTCCAGTTCAGACCAGTTTAAACAAAGTTCAGACCAGTTTAGACAAAATTTAGACCAGTTCAGACCAGTTTAAATAAAGTTTAGACCAGTTTAAATGTATTAAAGTGCTCAGCACTGAGGCGTTGTGAAGTTGCTGAGCTGGACCTGTCAGGCTGGAGTTCTGACCCGACAGGTGTGGACGCTGACGGAGCCGTGCGTCTTACAGCTGCTGACTCACCTGATGTGTGTTTGCTCAGGTGGTGATGAGGGCGGAGCAGAGCGTGGAGCAGGGACAGCAGGTAACATACTCACCACACCTGGACTCGTTCTGTTCCATGTTAGCTTCAGTCATTCAGAGTTTGATTTGAGAGCTCAGCAAACTTTAGAGAACGTCAAAGAGTTTTCAGGGAACGAGCTGCTCATTGATCACAGCTGAAGTCTGATCAATCGATCGATCGATTAAATGAAACTCAAACTAATCGCTGAACTGATTATGGTCAGGAGCCAACCCAGTTCAAGATGGCTGCCACAGCTAATCGACCTCAGGAAACAGAAAAACGATAACTCAGTTTTACAGACAGAGCTAAAGTTTGGTGTGGTAGTAGCTGATACTGACGTCCAGCTTCTACTCTGAGGGCGAACTGATAAAATACATTTAAACTCATCATTAACTACTGATGTCAGACAAGTCTGTTAGCAAAATATCATGATCTGCTGGTTGGTTTTCAACAAAACTTTGTTTTAATTCAAACTGAATTTATGAACCTTCTGGACCTGATGTTTGTAGTTTTAAAATAAAACTTTTTATTAATTTATTTTCGTGTCTAAAACACAATAAACTCTACAAATCTTTCTAAACTAATTGGATTTAGACGTTACTCTGTTGTGTTTTAGGAGACATCCAACACATTGAAATCATTTATAAACGCTCTGATCCCATTTCATCACGTCATGAATTAACGTTCCTCCGTCTCTCCACGTTTTCTCTGTGGCTCAGTCGGTGACGCTCTCACGTCTGAGGGACGCTGTAAAAGCTTCCGTCAGGGGGCGGGGCCTTCCTGAAAGGTGCATCTGTCGCGGCTGTTCCGTCTCTTGTTCAACAAAGCTGTTAAAGATGTAAAGAGCAAACGTGCACCTGTGTTGTGCACGAGAAAAGGTTTGGTACTAAGCAGCGGAAAGCTGCGTGAAGAATGGCCGACTCCGGTTTGACCCAAAACACGGCACCGTTGGTGGATGGACCGGACTGCGGCGGCTCGTGGTCAACCGCTCCAGTCACAGTAAAAATCTGAACGCACGCTGGTGTGCACGAGCAGAGTTCTGTAAAATAACAAAGTATCAAAACAAACACCGCGTCCGCTCATCGGATCTGCTGGAACCAGATGAACGTCTCTGAAAGACAAAACAAACTTTACTCTCAGGGTCGTTCATCTGACCCCGTCAAGTTACGGACCTTCTGAGGGTTGATCAGGATTTGTTTGTCCCGGTCCTCAGATCGCCGTGGACCTGATGGAGCGGCTCGGCGTCTCGGAGGAGGATCTGCTGACCGGAGCCTACCTGGACCTGATCCTGAACGGACCCACAGTTACTCTGTAATCAGATTACACCAACATGTTCCAGCGTTTTGAGCTGTAAAATGTTCAGATTAAAACAAATGAGCAGAAACAAACTTTAAGCTGCTGTTGAGACGCAGCACGAGGTTTATTTCTTTATCCAAGACGCTGAATTTTTACTTTTCTTCTATTTTTGTTCAGAGCTCAACTTTTGTTAAATATTAAAAAGAGGCTGAAAAATAACCAGTTTTTGTATTTTCAAGGTCTGGAGAAAAGAACATTGTGTTTGAATAAACGTTCATTCTTTGGATTATTTTCTGAAAAAACATTTTTTAATTTCTTCAAACAAATTCCATACATTAAAAAAAAAACTACAAATAAAAGACAAACTTTATAGTTCTAGTTATCCTTATGATTTGTTTAGGATACAAGGCTCTTCTGCTGCGGTCTCTGGTTCTGACCCGGCAGCAGCAGGTCCTTTAGGTCCTGGAGGTTGTGCTGATGTGGGGGAGGGGGTTTGGATCAGACTGGTTTGTCCAGATCATCCCACAGATTGATACTGGGCTGAGATCTGAAGAATTTCATGTCAACTTCTCCAACCAGTTCCAACTTAAAAAACAGGTGGTTCTGTCGGTCCAGCAGGGGGCGCTGTAGTTCTACAACGACCTGAGGAACCTGAAGCTGATGAACTTGTGCTGGTTCTGACAGTTGTTACATGTTCATCATGTATGAGTGAACGAGGGGCGGCACTAAACATCAGGGACTTCTATACCATCAACAATTAACATCCACATGAGACCTAATTTGTCTGTGAAGTTTTGTTACAAAAATATTTATTAAAACTATGTAACATCAGCAATAATAAACCAAGTGAACAACAAAAATGATGGATAATATATATAAATTAATAACTTGTTTGAAAAGTAGTAAAACAATAATGAACAATCTAAACAATAATCAAGGATTAATAATCTTCTATCTAAGGTAAAATTAATTATTTCAGCAGAAATTATTTCATTATCCGTCCGTCCAGTCTGGACTCAGGTCTCGGGCGCAGCAGCTTGAGCAGGGAGGTCCAGACAGTTCTACTCTGAGTCTCTCCTGATAACTGAACTTCTCAGCCTGTCTCTGAGGGAGAGTCCAGCTGCTCTGCAGAGGATCAACCTCCTGTTTCCATGATCTCATTCTTTCAGTCACTACCAGAGTTCATGACCAGAGGTGAGGGGAGGAACGTAGACTGACCAGTAAACTGAGAACTTAAAGCTCAGTTCCCTCTTCACCACAATGGACCAGCACAGAGTCCACAATACTGCAGATGCTGCACCAATCTGTCAATATCACGCTCCATTCTTCCCTCACTCATGAACAAAACCCGGAGATACTTGAACTCCTCCACTTGAGGCAGAACGTCACCCTCGACCTCAAGAGAATAATCCACCTTGTTCTGACTGGACCACGGCCTCAGATCTAGAGGTGCTGATCCTCATCCCAGCTGCTTCACACTTTGCTACTAACTGCTCCAGTGAGAGCTGGAGATCACGGCACGATGACGCCAACAGGACCACGTCGTCTGCAAAGAGCAGAGATGAATCCTGAGGTCACCGATCCAGAATCCCTCTGCCCCCTGGCTGCACACAGAAATTATGGTGACAACAGGCAACCTGGTGGAGTCCAACTCCCACCCTGAAGGGGTCCAACTTACTGCCAGCAATGTGAACCAAACTCTTGCACCGTTAGTGTAGGGACCAAACAGCCTGTAGCAACAGGCCCCCTATCCCAACGGCAGAGCACTCTGATGGTGTACCTCAAGGAACACGGTCAAGCTCCTTCCCCAAGTCCACAAAACACATGTAGACTGAATGGGCAAACTCCCATGACCCCTTGAGGACTCTAGTGAGGGTAAAGAGCTGCTCTAGTGTTCCACAACCAGGACAGAACCCACATTGTTCCTCCTGGATCTGACGTTCAACCAGTGATTGGACTCTCTTCTCCAGTACCCCTGAATAGACCTTACCAGGGAGGCTAAGGAGAGTGATGCCCCTGTAACTGGAGCACACCCTCTGATCCCCTTTTTGAAGAGGGAACCACCACCCCAGTCTGCCAGTCCAGTGGCACTGCCCCCGATGTCCACACGATGTTGCAAAGTTGTGTCAACCAAGACAACCCCACAACATCCAGAGCCTGAAGGAACTCAGGGCAGATCTCATCCTCCCTCTGAGCTTTTTAACTACCTCAGCGACCTCAGCCACGGTTATGGACAAACCAACTCTGAAGTCCCCCGACTCTGATTCCTCCATGAAAGATGTGCCAGTGGGATTGAGAAGGTCAGAAATATTCTTTCCACTTCTTGGTGACATGTTGAGGTCTACAGCGCCCCTTCACTGAACACAGTGTTGCCAAAGCGCGGCTTTCGGTTGAAAGATGAAACATTTTAACCAAGAAAAATCTGTCCAGATGACCTGATTTAACTTTTTTTGTGACTAGAATACTCAAATAAAACTCCAGTACTGAAGTTTAAAAACATAAAAGATCTAAAGTGAACAAGAACACTCAACAGAACCCAAAGGACAAAAATAAAAACATAAACCATGAAATGAGTAATACTAAGATGAACTAAAGGACTAAATGAATCAAAGCACAGATACAACAGTCGACAATCTAAGGGTCAGAGGTCATAGTCAGGAGAGTGCACCTACTACATACTCCCCCCACTAGTGAGTCGATGCCAGTCCAGATGACCATCGAGTCACTACAGCCCAAACCCATGAGTCATGACACTCCTTAGTTGAAGAAAATGAATTGTATTCTGAAGAGACTTCAGAGTCTTCGAAGACGTTGCGTCCAGTCAAAGTCATGGACCACCATGACCATGACACCATGGATCAGTAGCACACGGTGGAAAACAACGAACCAGTGCAACAAGGTTGGGATCATGATTGATGTTGCTAATGTTAGCATTGCTAGTTCAGTTGAGTGAGGGGTTAGTTGTCCCACCCCCACTAGAACTAGTGGTTTTGTTGGTTTGTTTCAGTTTTCTCAGTTCTCTGTTGACGAAGTTCAAGGCTGGAGCCTTTGAGCTTTTTGTCTAAAGTTTTGAAGAGCAGAAGTCGTCTACTTCTTTTGACTTGTTCTTGCAGTTTCTAAATATACCAATAACTAAACAAGACTGATAGTGAGGAGGTACCCCAGAGATATCAAGGAGAACCCTGAGATCCATGTTGATCCACCTGCCAGACGATTTCTATGCTGTATCACTGGAAGAGGTGCTGCTCAGAAGTTCTGCGCAGCACCTCTGAATCTTGAAGATGTGACGATGACCTTGACACTGGCTCGGACTTGACACTCATGATCTGTTTGAATCCGTACGTTACGCCACTGACTTTGCAAACAAAGAACCAAAAGTACAACCATGCAACATGAAGGTATGTCCGTACTCTTCAGTTGACACAATGTTGTCCTCAGTGGCTCTGAGACCTATCTCCAGTGGTCATATGACCCACGTGCACCCATTAGTCCCTCTTGTTGGAAAAGGTTTTCCTGGCAGGCTTATGCCTTTAATCTGTTTTCAAACCCTAAAGATGCAGGGGCAGGTCCATGAACCTTTGCCAGTTCTGTTACCTCAGCAGTTCCATCCACGTTGTTTCGTGCTGGAGGTCGCAGAAAACTCGGACAGAAGCCGAAGTGAGTCCAAAGACCTGAGAGGTGACGATCATCTAAAAGATGCTCCCTCAGAGACCGTTGTAACGAACTCCCTGGCAAAACAACCGTTGGAACAACTTCTAGCTGAACACAACCCTCCACCATCATCTCCTGAGTCCATGACGTGTATCTCAATCTCGACCTTTGACCCCAACGTCGTGAGTCTAATTAAAGGTGTCGGTAAAACACAAAACGGTCCCATAACTGTGATCAAAGCATCTGATTGTACAGAACCAAAACTGTTGTTTCCATCGATCCTGCGTTCCCTGATGAAGATCTTATTGATCTTCAGTTACTTGCTACACGTCGATGAGTGTTCTTGCAGTTTTCTTGTTTTAATATTGAGGTTAATTTTTCTTAAAACCTTCAGTATTTGCTGCTACTACACTTCCTGGAACGTTCGGTTGGACGTGAGTGCAATAAAGCACAACATTAAAGCGTGTTTTCAGCTATTTTACATCAATTTTATTTATGTGGCTCTTCACAAACAAATGTAAAAAAAAAAAAAAAAAAGCTGTAAAATAACGTCTAATAAAAACAAAAACTAAATGAAGTCGGTCAGAAACGCAGAACGACGCAGCAGTAAAAAGATTATTGAAGATATAATCAAGTTATTTTCTATGAGCTGAATTCCAGTGAGGACTTTAATAAAGTCTCAGCTCTTTGCAGGTTTTTAATGAATCAATAATCAGTTTTATAAACTCGGAGCTGGTTTCCATCGTCATGATGAGTTCAGATGTTTCAACAGTTTCTTGGATCAGTTATAAAACTTTCAGCTTCGATGGTTTTTACAAACACGTGACAGTTTATAAATGTTAAAGGAAGGTTACAAGATAAAAATATGTTCTGGATTTGGTTTTTCCTTTTAAACTGACCCTTTGGGGGTCATGGGACTTTGACCCTCCAGTCCACGCCTGTTTGGGAACCTCAGGGACTCATCTCTGCTTTTTGTGGATGATGTGGTTCTGCTGGTGTCTTGGTGCCATGGCCTTCAGCGTGTTCTGGGGCAGTTCTCAGCTCCTTTCAGTCCGAGGCCGCGGTTCTGGACCGAAACTGGTGGGATGCTCCCTGCAGGTCGGGGGAGTCTGTCCCTCAGGTGGAGTTCTGGATCTGTTTTTTGTTCTTGAGTGATGGTAGGATGGACCGGGAGATGGATCAACAGATCAAGGCCTCTTCAGTACTGAGGGTGTTGCTCCGGTTGGTCGTGGTGAGGTTGAGTCAAAAGGCAAAGCTCTGGATTTACTGGTCTGCCTACGTTCAACCTGTGGTCCTGAGGTCCGTCATCTGTGGGTGTGGGGAGCTGCTCCTCTGCATCAAGGAGTCAGCTGAGGAGGTTCGTCCGATCAGGACGCCTCCTTTGAGCCAAACGTTTTGCTTGATGAAGCTCACAGAAAATAAAAAACAACAAACGGAGCAGTTCTTGATGAAACATCACTTTAGATGTTACACTTGGAACAAATCTGGAAACCATGACTCGATGAAATCTAACAGTCTGTTGGGTTAGCGCTCAGCCTGCGTGTTGGGATCACTCTCAGCTACTACCACACCGACTTTCAGCTCAGCTTTAAAAGTGACAGGTACAGTCATTTATGTTGAATTGGCTGTGGCAGCCATCTTCAATTGGACGACTCATAAAGTAGAAATACATCCAGTGATCACTGAAAGTGTCTTTATACTCTGTCCTGTGGTTCTCCAGATATTTTGCTAACACAGTTAATGGTTAAGATTAGGAGTGATCTGTTGGTGCTCGGTGTCTGTGCTGTGAATGACTCTCAGCTACTCCATATTTGTCTGAGTTTCGGCTGTTTTTAATGCTCATGTTGTTGCCACTTTTAACGGTAAAGCAAAATGTTTTCGATAACAGCCGAACAAAGAGCTGAACCAGCTGATCTGCAGGACGCTGAAGATAAAATGTTCATCCAGGCCACAAGAGGTCAAATGGAATGTTTGTAAAAATGTTTAGCTTGTTGTGCTTTTTCAGTTACTTTACTAATTATAGCTGTTTTGCGCTCCTTTCGGCTTCTTAATATTTGTGTCGATGCTTCACACTGAGACTACAGGTCTCTGATGTAAACGAGCCCCCGAGGTTCAATGAGACTAACCTGTATAATTAAAGGTTGAATGAATGAACGAGACCTTTTATCTTTAACGATGAGACATTTTCAGCTGGTTTCAGCTGCTTTAGCAGCTTTCAGCAGAAATCTTTCGGCAACAAGCCTTCATGCTGTGTTGTCACAGGAAGTGGCATTTTTCTAGTTGGAGACAATAACAGCTCAGACATTCTGATCATTTTCCACCCAGTCCGTCCCTCCCTGCTGTGAACGGGGAGTTGCTGGTTTTCTTTCAGTAACGAGGTCCACTTTATTGAAACGCAGGAACCAAAGGAAGCTCTGAGGCTGCGTAACGTTTATCTGAAGATCTTTTATCAAAGCTGCGACTCGAGACGTTTCTGGGTCGTTTCACCTCATTAGGAACCTTCCTGAGCAGAAAATAAACAACGAGACCTCGTGCTTGAGGAATCCCAAGTGAGACGCTCGACGTCTTCTGTTAAATGAGTCATTTATAAATGAGCAGCGAGCGTTCAGCTGTGAGGGAGGTGCTTCGAGGTCTTCTGTGGACTCACTGCTGCTTTCAGCGACAACAGTGGTATTTTCAACATCTAATGTGTCCTGGAGGGATTCACCTCCAGCAGGTTACAGATACTCTCAACTGTAGGAAGGAAGAATAGGCCGTTACTGTCATCGCACCTGAGTACAAGGAAATTTGGGTTTGCTTCCCAGAGCAAAAGTAAAAACAGTGCAATATAAAAC
>JARVGV010000694.1:1597274-1609156 GCA_031762435.1 Hypsolebias longignatus
GCGGCGTTGGCTTTAGTGAACGTGGTAAAATCCACGTTTTTGTGTTTCAGTGACTACGTGATCGAGGAGAAAACGGCCATGCTGCAGAAGAGAGAGAGCGAAGGCTTCGGCTTCGTCCTCAGAGGAGCTAAAGGTAGAAATGTTGCTTTAACCCACAGCTGGACGCACAGACGTCCAGAGTCACGTTAAAGGGATAGTCTGGTGATTTTTGAAGCATCGCTCAGACTTGACATCGGCTGTAAATGTATCCATCTGCCAGGAGTTGAGTAACATCTGGAGCCCCGTCCTCCATGGCTGATGAGGACTGGCTGAAAACGTTGACGCTTCAGAACCACCAGACTATCCCTTGAAGAGGCTGTTGTGTCGCTTCATGTCAAGAGGGTTTTTAAATAAACCGTTTCCACAGCTACCAATCGTAAATAAGATAAAAACACGTTTCAAAGAAAAACATCTGGATTTTTAAAACGCCTAAATGTTGTAATGGAGAGGAAACAACAAAACAAAGTTCTGCTCTCCTGAAATGAAGAAAGAATATCTCACCTGTTGTAGATAAATGGATTGACGAGCTAAAGCCTAGTTTGAACTTTAAACTCAAATTTTGCGTTACGGTTAGCTGAGGCTAGCCTTTAGCTCTTCAGTCAGGTGAGTCTTTTCTTCAAACTGAAGATGAATAAACTATCTACAACAGGTAAGATAATGACTGTCCACATGTAAGACCTGCAGGTGTCTGCTGCGACCTACCTGATAACTCCACTTGCTTCTGTCTCCAGCTGAGACCCCCATTGAGGAGTTTGCCCCCACACCGGCGTTTCCTGCCCTTCAGTACCTGGAGTCAGTGGATCAGGGGGGCGTGGCCTGGAGGGCGGGGCTACGGACCGGAGACTTCCTCATAGAGGTAACAGCCAGCTGATGAAGAAATAAAACGGGACTTTATAGAGTCCTGTTAGAAACGTGTCACCTGACTGGACCTCTGCAGGTGAACGGGACCGACGTGGTGAAGGTGGGTCACCGGCAGGTCGTCTCTCTCATCCGACAAGGAGGAAGTCGTCTGCTGATGAAAGTCATGTCGGTCTCCCGAAAATCAGAAAACCTGATCAGGAAGAAAGGTTCTGCTGACACAACGTCTATTTTACTTTCTGAAAACCTGCAAATGCTTCCTTTTGATTGGTTCTGTAAACCAGAGGGTCGCCATGGCAACGGGCTGAACTCACCACCGGGTCCCCACGAACAAAAACTTTTTTGTTGCCTCAACTTAAGAGCAGAGAGTGAAATAAAACTGTTCAGGCCAAGTTCGAGGTTTGAGTTAATAATTTAATCTGATAAAAATCAGCTGAACTTCACAAACACTATATTTAATCCTGGGAGGATTTTCAGAATAAAAGAATTAATCTTGTTCGACGCTGCAGGAACAAAATGAAGGATTGCGCAACACGAGTCCATCAGAACCAGATGTGCATTAAACTCAACTCATGACTCAATGAGACTACCTGTATAAATAAAGATTAAAAAAATTTGACCAATGAAATGGGGAGGGGGGACAGATCAACTTTTCCTCTGCAGACAGCAGCAGGAGGAATATGACGATGGCATCAAGGACTTCCTGTCAGACTCTGCTGTGTCTTTGACAACGAAAAAGAAACTGAGGACGTTTGTGATGAAGTTTTTCTGAGGCTGTTCACTTCTGACTCTGAAGAAGACGACTGTAGTGGTTTTAGTGCACAGGAAAAAGATGAATGTAGCAATCAGTGACTTTTCCTACTTTATTTAAATTTTTTTAAAACCAGCCGTGTTACAGGCACTGTTCAGAAAAAAAAACATTTACTGTGTGTTACCGGTATGTATTTCATTAAAAGTTTTAAAAAATCTTTCTGTGTAAGTATGTCATGTTACAACGTTGACACCCGCAGCTTATTTTCAGGTGCGCTCTATAGTCTGGAAATTATGGTAATTTAATAACCGCAGCTTCTTCTTTCTCTTAACTTAAAATAAAACATTGGATCAGCATTTAAATGTGAAAACCGAAACTTTTAACTTCGATGTGACGTTTATTTAAACTCGAGCAGATTTCTGTTAAATTAACGAGGTCCAGTTAACAAATTTAAACTAATCGTGTGTTCTGACTGCCTTCATGCTGCGGCCAGAATCAGGTTCTGATGAGTTCAGCCCGTTTCCATGGTGACCCAACGGGCTCCATGACACCAGAAACCTCTCCAGGTCCACATGGAGCTGGACGCAGCTGCTTCTAATGATCTTCTAGTTTCCTAGTTCAGCATCAACAAACTAAACAGTTTGGTTCATCGAAACAAAAACTGATTCAGACTCTTGCCTTGTAGCTCCGCCCCCTCCCAAACGAGCACCCAGCACGTCCCTGACGCTCCGGTCCAAGTCCATGACAGCCGATCTGGAGGAGATAGGTAAAACTAATGCATACTCACACACGCCGTCGAGTCCAACATCTGTTTTATACTTCCTGTTTCTGTTCCGCTGCAGCCAGGAGGAGGCGCTACGGTGAGTTGGACCGGTCTGCTGTGGTTCTGGTTCTGTTGGCATGAAGCGTGATATGTTAGGTTCCAACAAATGAATATTAAAAGTTCAAAGTTTTAAGTTGAGTGGAAACCTTATGAACAGTGAATATCTTACCTGCTGCAGATAGCTCTTTGACCAGATTAGCGAGCTAACGGCGAGCTAGTGGCGAGCTAATGGCTCGTTGAACAAAGACAAAAAAATGGACTCCTTCTTGAACTGAGTCCAGTGTTTAAAGTTTCGTAGCGGCTCAGAAGGAAAGACTCAAAAACTTTTAGCTGCTGCAAACACCACTTTGGTTTCAGCTCTGCTCCAGCTAGCTTTTAGCTCATTAATCCAGTCAGAATTTAACTCTCCAAAGACCCATCTGCAGCAGGTAAGATATTAGTTCCACAGCAGCCTTAAAGCTCAGTTCAGGTGTTTGAGTCCAGCTGCAGAGCCCTGGTTGTTGTTGTTGTTTTTGTTTATTGTCCCGTTCATCCTGTTCTCTGTTTCCTCTCCAGAGAAACTGGACGAGATGCTGGCTGGAGGCCAACAGGAAGTTGTTCTGAGGGCCCGCCCATCAGACGACTTCAGAGCGGCGACGGTCAAACAGCGGCCGACGAGCCGACGCATCACGCAGGCCGAGATTAACGTAAGACGAGAGCCGGGTCGTAAACCCCAAAACACGAAGAGGATCTCTAGACGTGGTTCTTAAAGAACATGGACGGGCCGGACGAGCAGAACCTCACAGCTCATCTGAAAACCAATAAAAGTCTTTAAAGGGCTTCAGATGTTACGAGACGTTAGTGTAACGCTTCAACGACCCCCGGACTGCTCGTTAAAGCCCTGCGACCTTTGACCTCCGGGAGGTCCGGCCTGTTTTCTCAAGTGGTCATACATGAAATATTTCCATGTAAAACAAGATCTGACATGTTTTTAGTTTCTTATGTCCAATAATTCATGAAGTGAACATGAAGTTTAAGGACAGAAGTTGTAATTTATGCCTCAAAGGTTCATGGTCTTTTTCTCAGATCAACAAAAGTTCAAAGTTCATTTTCTCAGTTGCAGTCGTCACATGAACTCAGCATTTTACTCATCCTGTAGGAGGCTCTTCTTCTCAGCACGTAGCTACAGAACTAGCTGATCGCAACACGTCTTACGGTCCCGTGTCCAATCTTCTGGACTCGTCTTCACCAGATAAAGTCGTGAAACTTTAAAGAACCGTAACGGGTTTAAATTCTGGGCTTTTTAAGTCCCGTAGAATCTCGTTACGTCGTTAAATGTTTAAAAAACTTTGTGACAAAACCGTGAAAGTTAGAAACGTAAAAAAAAGGTCGAGTTTCCGTGGTGTCGGAGCCAAAGACGGGCCGGTACATGTTCTGTTTTAAAGTTCTTGTTGTCTTTTTAGTCCCTGTTTGAGCGTCAGGGTCTGGTGCCCCCCTCCGCCCCAGAGAAGAGCACCATGGCTCTACCCAGAGGGATGTCCAGAACCAAGAGCTTTGGTGAGACCAGCGCTACCACACCCAACACGTTAGCGTTAGCACGCAGCTAAAGGTCGGTAAATGACCAGTGAAGCCGAACAAGTTGTGAAAAGGTTCTGAGACAACCTTTTTATTTGCATATTTATATTTTATGTGTTTAAAAAGCAGCTAAAGACTTTTGTTTTGGTATTTTAATAAAAAGAACTGAGTTTACTGTGTATCTTGTCGTCTCCATGGTAACCACGACAGGCACACCGGAGGACGACCGGATCTCGGCTCTGATCAACGAGAGTCGGTTTCCACGGAGCTCCTCGCTGACGGACGGCTCCATCCCCCCTCCTCCTCAGACAGCCCCGCCCCCACCTCCCTCTGCCTCCTCCACCTCCTCGCTCTTCCTCCTCGACTCGGGCCCTCCTCCGTCCTTCCTCCCCCCTCCTCCCCCGGGTCAAGGGGAGGGACTGACCCGCTCCAGCTTCAAGCCGGGGGCGGAGCCGAGGCTGCAGGAGCTCTCAGATTCCAGAAGCCACACCCACGCCGAGCGGCAGCGGAAAGCGAGGTCCATGATCATCTTGCAGGACACGCCCCCACCGCCGCTGCAGCTCGACGCCCACGCTGCCGGCCACGCCCTGCACACCGCCACGCAGACCTCCACGTTGTCCATCCACAGCACAAGCCCCGCCCTCGGACACTCACCACTGTCACGCCTCCGGGGACGACCAATAGAAAACCCTTACGCCAATGTGGGTCAGCAGGCTCCGCCCACCAAACCCCAAAGGAGGAAGTCACCTCTTTTGAAACAACTTCCTGTTGAGGAGCAGGGTTAGCACTTTTACCAGTTCATGATGGGACGCGTTCTGCCAGAACAACGTCCAACGTGGTTCATTTTGGACCTTCAGGCTCGTACGTCATCGTCCAGAACCTTTAAGTTCTGAGAGCAAAGTCCAAACATGAAACTGAACGTTTACAATTCAACTTTTATAAACTTTTAAATCAATAAATAAATAAAACGAACGTTCTTCAGTCTAATTCCAGGGTCGGTCCAACGACCGGACCGGTCAGAACCTGTTCTCTGATCAGACTGCTGCTTGGAATGAACCAGATGTGTCCAGATGTGACGCTTCATTAAAACTAAACATCTCAGAGCGTCAAGTTTTAAGATCTGGAGCTGATTTCAGTTCAGAATCAACTCCGGCTGAATTCAGAACAAAATCACGTTTAAGAGTCAGAACCGACTCGTCTGAAGAGCTGGACCGAGCAGAGAACTCAGAGCCGGGTCCATCTTTCAGACTTAAATTACGATGGACTCTGCTCTGACGTTGAACAGGTTCTACATCTTCACTGGACCTTCTGGTTCTGCTCGGTTTGGACTGGTTGAGATGTTTTCAGGTCAGGCTCAAAGAAAACTCCACGAGCTGTTGGTCTCAGTGGAAACACGTCGGCGTTCTGCACTTTGATCCGACGAGCCGGCGGTTCTTCTGGCTCTGAAACGGTCCCATCTCATGTTTGTCGGTGCGACGCCTCAGAGCCCTCATCAGTCCGGTTCTCCCCTTCAGGTCACGATCTGTTCAAGTTGGACCGGGGCGGACCTTCGAGCCCCAGCAGGGCGGAGCTGTACCAGCAGCAGGTGCTCTCGGAGCGCGCCCGGGTTCAGGGCCGCCGCTCCTCTCTCTTCCTGTCTGTGGAGGGGGCGGGGTCAGAAAACCAGCCGCCGCTTCTGCTGACCCAGAGCCATTCGATGGACGACCTCGGAGAGCTGCCCCCTCCGGCCCCCGTCCTGTCGCCCTCACCCACGCCTCACACCTTCCTGCACCCGCTCACGGGCAAACCGCTAGGTGGACACACACACACACACATCTACACACACACACACACACATCTACACACTTTAACTGTAAATTATTCCAGATTCTTTGTTTAATTTTTAAAACCGTTAAAAAATGTGATCAGTGTTGAGTTATAGATAAATATATTTAACATTTTAGTTTATATTTTTGTAAAAAGAATATGTGCCAAATTTAGAGCTAAAGTCTAAAATAACAAGTGAAAATATCAACAAAATAAAATCATTTTCTCTTCTTGGTTATTATATTTAGTAGTTTTTACACACCTGTGTTTTAAGAAGCTTCGTTGTTTTATTTATTTATTTATTTTGGTTCCTCTTAAAGAGTCGAAGAAAACAAAATTATCTTTAAAGCCTGATGTTTTTGTTTATATTTAAACAGGACTTGAACAGATTTCTCTCAAACTAAAATCAACAGGAAACTTGTTTAGTTTCTGTTTATATTATTATTTTATTTTATTTTATTGGGATTCAGTTTCAAGTCTGTAAGATCAAAATGAGTTTATCTGTCAAGTCATTAAACAATTAAAAACTAAAACTTTACCAAGTTACTGCAAATAACGTCCTGCTGATTATTAATAGTTCACTAATAAAACACGAAAAGATGACAGGAATTAATACTTAATTATTATTATTAGATTTTATTCACTCAACTTCAGTTTAAAAAGCTGTGTTTGTTTACACATTAATCCTGATAATGATAGCTGTTGTTGTTAGCATTAGCATTTAGCGGTGGTGCGTTCATGGACCAACAAAAATGACTTTTTTCTTAAACTCGTCTGATGTTTTGGTGCATCTCTAAAAACTTTACTTTTTTATTTTTATTCATTCTTGGAGCGATTTAAATATTTACTGTTTTATTGAGGGCTCAAAAGTCTGAACCAGGCCCGGCGGCTCTGAAGAGTCCGTTGTGGTCACAGAACCAGTTCAGTAAAAACAGGAAACTGAAGCGTTTGTTTTCTGTCCTCAGACCCGTCGTCTCCACTCGCCTTGGCCCTCGCTGCACGAGAAAGAGCGCTCACGGCCCGAACGCCGAGTCCTGAACCCCGAACCAAACACACCTCGGCCTCCACCACGCCTGTTCCCACCCCGGCGGCCAGTCCAGAGTCCAGACACAAGCGCACCCCTTACACCACCCCTCAGAGCAGCCCCGAGCCACGGTCCAAGCGCACCTCCCCTCAGACGAGCCCAGAGCAGCGAACCAAACACACGACTCCACAGACCAGCCCGGAGCTGAGACACAAACGCATCACGCCGCCTCTGTTTCCTGACGGACAGGTGGAGCGACCTGAGACAGAGGGAGGAGTCACCTCACCTGCTGCCCCCTCCCCTGAACGCTGGAGACCCTCCCCCCTGCCAGCGCTGGCCAATGAGAGCCATTCAGCTCTGATAGACAGACGGAGAAGCCTTACGGTGGGCAGCTCAGAGGAGGAGGGTGGGGCTTACACTGTGACCCTCCCACCTGCCCTGCTGTCGTCCAGCGACGAGGAAACCAGGGAGGAGCTTCGCAGGATCGGTCTGGTGACTCCTCCCCCTGCCTTTGCCAGCCCCCCTGCACTTCCTGCTCCTCCTTCTCTCGCCTTGATGCCACGGCGAGGAGGGGAGGGGGGAGGAGAAGGCGGTCCTGAGTCTCTGGGGAGACGGGGAGACGAGGAAGAAGGAGGAGACGAGCGTCTTCATGACAGCTCCTTGTCTCCCAGTTCCCTCCCCCCCTCCATCACGCTGGTCTCCCCTCCTGTTCCCACCTCTCCTTCCTCTCCACCTGCCACTCACCCGTCTCCCTCCTCCACTGTCACTTCACCGTCCGCCCTGAAACCCCGCCTCCGATCTCCGATTGGTCGGGGCCGCTCAGCGCTCCGGGACCCGTTACTGAAGCAATCGTCTGACAGCGAGCTCCTCCCCTGTGCGGCGTCCTCTTCCTCCCCCTCCTCCCCACTCTGCTCCTCCCCCACCAGCGGCCGGCAGCCACGCTACCTGTTCCAAAGGAGGTCCAAGCTGTGGGGGGGCGGGGACGATGAGCGGCGGGGCGTGAGCCCGGAGGACGGGGGAGGACGTCCCGCAGCGCTGGGAGGACAGGTGTCTGGGTCAGCTGTGGACCTGACGAGCCGCTCGGCGTCCGCTCTGGAGCTGAGCGGCCGGGCCGGGTCCGGACTGGATCTGGCCAACAGACTCCAGCTGCTCAACAAAGACAGCCACTCTCTGGGGGAGGAGCCAAGTCCCCTGGACCCGGGGCGGAGGTCGCCTGTGGGAGGAGCCAGGTACGGTCACCTGACTGTGTCGTTTCAGTCATGTGACAGGAATCGAACAGAAAAACCTTCAATCTTCTGTCGTCACGTTTTACTTTACAATAAAGTTTAAGAAATTTATTTTGGCACAAACAACAACAACAAACTGTTTTTAGGCTTCAGATGATTTTGTGAACAACTGTGTAAATGTTTTAGTCTTTTATTGTGAAGGACTTTGACCTCAGAGTTACCCATAATCCTCGGCTACAAAAATAAAAAGCACATATTACATATTCACATATTTCAAGACATAAAATATTGTTTCTAAACTGAATCAGGAAATGAAAGTTAGTTTTTTTTTCTTATTGCAGCATCTTACAAAATAAAACACTGAGGTGCAATTTGTTACTGCAACTTCCTTAAATCCTTCACAATAAGAGTCTCCAATAATCTGATGTTTATAAAACATTATTATAATTCTATGATCAAACTCATCCCGCAGCTAATAAAAGAACAGCTTTATATCTTCAGGTGGACTTCAGAGGTTCTGCGGACACCAGAACCACAACTCGATTTATTTCCATCGTTTATCAGACGAGACCAGAAATCTGAATTTAAAGGTCTTTAAAAGGTTTAAGTTTGGCGGATCAGAACATTTTGACTGAAGAGCCTCTTAAAATGAAACTTTGTGGGTTGAAAGTTCTGAAGCGAGACTGTTGATGGTCCCAGAAACTTGAAGCTCTGAACTTCCTGTTTTACCTGATGGTAACCTCTGGTTCTTGGTTCTGCAGGTTGTTCTCCAGCCTCGGAGAACTCCACACCATCTCCCAGAGAGGATACGGCTCCAGCTACACGGTCCGACCAGGAAGTCGCTACCCCGTCACTCGCCGGAGCCCCTCCCCTTCCCCCTCCCCCTCCGACAGGTCCATGGGGCTCCCCACCTCCCCGGCCTCCTGCTCTGAACGCCCGGACCTGAGTTCAGGTCGAGGTCTGACCATCCTGAAGTCGTCCAGCCTCAGCCTCCCCTCGGAACCGAAGGAGGTCCGTTTTGTTATGAGGAGCGCCAGTGCACGGACCAGATCCCGCTCTCCCTCGCCTTCACCCCACGCCTCCCCCTGCCCCTCCCCGGTGCTCAGCGGGCCCCTGCTGGCCCTGCGGCCGTGGAGGCAGCGGCCCCTCAGCCTGTGGAATAAATACGACGTTGGTGATTGGTTGGAGAGTTTGGGCCTGGCCGAACACCGCCAGCGCTTCCAGGAGCACGAGATCGAAGGCTCCCACCTCCCCTCCCTCTCCAAGGAGGATTACATGGAGCTGGGCGTCACCCGACTGGGTCACCGCATCAACATCGAGAGGGCTCTCAGACAGCTGCTGGATAGTTCCACTTGACCCCTGACCTCTGACCCCTCTCTGATAGAACATCTTAGCTGTGACTGAATTCTCAGACCCGTCCATCGACACCCAGCTCTCAGCTCTTTGATCAACGCCACGCAACTGCTGGCTCCGCCCCCTTTGTCCCCAGCTCCACGCAGGTTAGATTAACCTGGACTAAACCTGGTTAAATCTCTGCAGACATGAACTAATTATTTTATTGTAACTACGTGGAGTTTAAGAACTAAAACCAGATCAAATTTAATGATTAAAAAACAAACTTGATATCAAAATCAATTAATTTAGATTTAAAATTATTTTACAACCTGTCATTATACAGTATTAGAATTTAAGTCCAGAATAGGTTTCATTTATGAATAAAATTTTGTCATTAAATATTTGTGACACATTATATAAACTAATTAAAAACATTTATTCAAAAACAAACTGGTAAACAATAAATAAAAACTAATTTTCTGTAGTAGAATCATTCAGTTTATTGTTTTAATCTAAAAAGTGTGAAATAAATTAATATTTAAAGAGGTGCAATTACCATTTTTCCATTATTAAAGTCAATAATTTTTACCAATTAAATAAAAGATCAGATTCTATTTTCAAGGCGAAAACTAATAATTTCTTATTGTACCCAATCATAATTAAATTAAAGCCCCAGTTTACTCAACAACTAACATTTACACATCAAGATGGAAGAATAAGTACATTTTTTATTTAAAAAAAAATAAAATAAAAAAGTTTTTATATCATTAATTTCAAAACTCCAAGATTAAGAAAACAAAATACTGTAATGTTTAGTTTTTAAATATTAAATTTCTTTAATTGTAGCTGAGCAGAGGATTGGTGGGCGGGGCCTGATCAGACCCTGAATCTGACCAATCAGCTGAGTTTTTCTCCTTTTATGGGCGTGACCTTTTCAACAAAACTCCTTTACTTTGAAAAACCCTTCAACAGAGGAAGAAGGACTTTTCTTAACTTTTTGTGTAAATTAAACGTTTCTGGTCCGTTTTACGTCACCTGGTGTTTCTAGATTTAGATCAAACTAAACTGAAGATAAACGAGACGAGCTGCTGGACACAGAGCCCGGCTGCCGGTTCTGACCTGTGACGAGGCGCTGATCAACGAGCTGATCAATAAAGAGGTCCTGCTCCCCTGAACCAGTTCATCTGGACCAGCTCCTGGGACTCAGACCCCCACATTTTGTTTTGATCTTTTGTGTTAATTCTGCCGTTCATGGGATCATTTAGAATAATAATAATAACGTGGTGAGCTTGTGTTGGTCAGGGAACAGGTTTGGTCATGATTTGACAATGATTTGAATTTCCCGGTGAATTCATGATGATTTGTCAATGATCGTCACTTTGTGAGGACGTGTTGTGAGTTTCAGGGATCTAACCTGTTTATCGAGGGCTTACTGTACACGGTGCTACCTGCTTAAAGCCATCTGTACAAACACCTTCCTCCTCCTCCTCATCAGTCAGGAACAGGCCATATATGGAGTTTCCTCCCTGCCATATAAGGGATCTTCTTCCCGCCATAAGTGGAGTTTTCTCCAGATGTTAACCAGATTAAACCGAGCGACCAGATTATTTCATCTGGAGTTTATCCACCCAAGTTTAAGCTGCACATGAAGCACAACAGACAAATAATCTGTTTTTACACGACTCTTTAGACTGAAACAGATTTATAAAGATTAACGTCCTTATCGCTGCAGCGGTCCAGTGATCCGATCCAACGCGACGCTTTCCCTCATTTGAACTGCAATCTAACGTTTTTATCTGAAAACTGTTGACAAGAAAACAATTTACTGTGATATACACGTGTATTAAGACATTTTATAGAAATGTAAACAGCACTTTGCTACAAATTATGTTAGAAAGATTAAAAAGAACTTAATATTTTCAAACAACTTTTTAAATGAATATAAAGTAGAACTTCTTCTGGTCCAGTTCTTATTTCTGTCTTTCTCTGAGCAATAGGTTTAAAAACTATTTAACGAGCTTTACTAAAACTAAAAAAAAAATAATAATAATCAGATCTTTTCCCAGATCTATATTAAAGTTATCATTTTATTCACTGAAGGCTTTTAGACGCACTTTAAGCTCGAAACAACGAACGCTCGTGCTGACAGCGTTGGATCATTTCAACGTGTTTCTGTCCATAAAGAGGATTTTAAACCGCGGTGTTTTTATGGTTAAAGCAGAAACGACAAGCAGCAGCTGAACCGTCTCCAGGTTTAAAGTGTCTGTGACATGATGTTTGAGCTTTGCATAAAATGGCACAACATAAATATCTTGTATCGTTGAATTATGTTCGTTTTTGCAAACAAAATGATAAATATATTAAAATTTCATCTAAAGTCATTTTGAACTTGGCGCTCTGGTGTCGTCACTGTAAATCCGTGAACTTGGCATACGTCATCTGTGACGTAGGATTGGTTATCTCTGC
>JARVGV010000694.1:1700390-1716449 GCA_031762435.1 Hypsolebias longignatus
CGTGAAACGCCGTAAACCGATGACGCCGTAAACCGATGACGCCGTAAACCGATGACGCCGTAAACCGGGGACTACCTGTATTTGTATTTTGTTGCGTTGTTCTGCTTTGTGTTGTTAATAAAGTTGTAGAAAAAAAACTGATGGTCTGCATCTGCAGGGAAGGGGCGTTTAACTTGGGGACAAAATGAAGTTGCCGATTGGTCAGTTGCTGACACGCCTACTGGACTGATTGACAGGTTGTGTTGCTGAGCCGACTCATGCAACAAAAACTAAAAAAAACTGTTGCCACCGCTCGCCAACAATGGGTGGAGGCGGGGTGGCCCAGGCGCATCAGTAGCGGTATTCTGAGTTTTAATTTTGTTAATAAAAAAGTTCTTCCAAAAAAATTAAAATAAAAAACAGTGTGCCAGCCCTGCAGCCCCCACATCAGACCTCCAGGCCCATTAATGGTGCTAAGATAGTATAAATTCAGGTATAATGGTGGCCATTTTATACCTGGGTCATTGAGCATGAACTTTTGGTGTTTTGAACCACTTTGGCATAACTGTCTCAGAGGAGTTGACAGGGGAGAGGGCGGGTCCCGGAGGCCATCTTAGCACCAGCAAACTGTTTTGTTCCTCTGGTATGCTTTTTGTGGGAATCATTTTTGTTTGGTGGCTTCTCCGACTGAGGAAGTCCTTTGGATGAAGGACGAAACATCTCAGCACAAAATAAGAAACCGTCCAGATGATCTGACTGAACATTGTCAGATTTCAAATCTGGATCACTATGAACTTTGGTGATAATTATCAAGAGTGCAGTAATCTGTCAGCTTGTGCGTAACAACTGTCTTTGAGTCTTTTCGTAGGAGATGACAGACTCCTGTATCTTCTGCCTGAGGGTAGTAGACTGAAGAGTCCTTGTGCTGGGTGGGTGTGGTCCTTAATGATGCTGTGTGCTTTACACAGACCTTGGTTGTGGTAGATGTCCTGAATGGTTTGGAGACCGCTACCAGTGATGTCCTCTGCCGTTTGCACCACCCTCTGTAGAGATTTCCGGCTCTGGTACTGGTGTTCGTACCAAAACTTCTTTAATCTTCTTAGGAAGTAGAGTCTTTGTTTGGCTTTCTTGACCACAGTGTCTGTGTGTAAATTCCAGGACAAATTCTCAGTAATGTGAACGAGAGGAACTTGAAGCTGCTGACCTGCTCCACCTCAACATTGTTGATGGGGGCCAAGATGGTGTAGAGGCAGGGCAGCCAGCTTGGGACCCGAAAGTCCCAGGTTCAATCCCCGGTCCCTGCATACCTTGTGGTGTCTCTGGGCAGCACACCTCATCCCCAAATTGCCCCCTGGGCGCTTTCAATAGCTGCTCACTGCACCACCCATTGGTGGATGGATTAAATGCAGAGACTAATTTCGCCATTGTATGGAAACATAGAGTGATGACATTGTGTGACATTATTATTATTATTTATGTTATCAGTAGATGGTGGAGTACCTCCACATTGTTTCCTGAAGTCCACTATCATCTCCATTTTACTGACATTTAAAGAGAGGTTATGATTACTTCCTAAGAGTTTCATCAAAATTTGGACTTTTTTTTTCATGAAATATTTTACTAAAACACACTTAAAAAGCAAAAACATTATCATTCCACCTTTTATTTTAGTGGTGGGCAGTAACGCCCAAAAAAGGTTACAAAAATCTATTTTGTGTGCTTCTAACATGCTTTATTTCCTCTGTGCTTGTCTCCTGTAAACGAGTTCAAGCTACGGTGTGATTTGTTATATACCATCAGTTTATTCAGAGTAGTGTGCTGCATTATTTAGATGATACTAATCTCACCCTCTGAATCACTATCGTGTCGAGACTAGTGCCAAACAAAAGGCCTATCTCGTGCACTCATCATCTCATTTGTTAACTAAAAGGAAATCTGAGGAGAGTAAGCTACGCTAGAATGATTAGATCCTCCAAAATTTTTGATGCTATCTGTCAGCAGTTGGTTTTTCTTCATCCCTCTGCAACTGCTGGATCTTTAAAGGACATTAGCCACATACTGTAAGAAATAAATCAAACAAATGGATTAGCAGCCCTAAATAGTTGTCAGGAGACTCAAAAGGCCTTATGAAGATAGATTTGCCTCTTATGGAGGCAATCAGGTATGGAACTTATCATAACAGAAATTAGGAGTGAGACCCATTTTTTATTCCACAACCCGAGGCTATATTTCCATTAAAAAAACTAATGACAAAGTATATTATTCAGCTATACTCAGTTGGTGCGGCTGCTTGGACTTTAAACATGCAAAGATCTAAATGTATGGAAAGTTCAAATCGCAAAGATGTGGTGCTGGATTTAGACATAAGGTGCAGCAAAGAAAAAAAGTAGCTAGCATCTACGCTGTGCCACGTTTTCACTATATGAACAAATATCTTTAGACTTTAAATAGTAGCTATTGTTAAAAAAACGATTAAAAACTGATGTTAAGGTAATATAAATTGCAGGTTTAAGCATTGTACAAACGTTATATTCTTATGGTGTGAATGAATGTTCGCGTTTTGGTTTTCCTGTTTATAAGTTTAGAATTCAAACTAAAACTCCAATTCCAAAAATGTTAAAATGTTGAGAAATGTGAAAGCAAACAATGTTTTGAGAAAAACATTTTATTTTCAATGGTACATAGTAAATGTGACAGAAATCTTTATATATATATTTAAAAAAGCATTAAAAAAGAGGCTGAATCTCGGGCAGGTTCAGTCTGGGGAAAAATATGCAGTCGGTAAGTAGATTATTTTTTATGTGTATGTATATTTAGCTTTAAAACTACCAAGAAGTCACACAAGGAGGAAGTAGGGGGGATGTAATTGAAATGCACTGGAAATGGTTTTGACATTCCATTGCAGCCAGCTACATGTAACCAAATGGATTTGTGAAGTACCCAAAGACCTAAAGTCTTTTAAATTTTTAAAAATGTACATTTTCTGCTGTGTTTGTATGTCCTGTCTTCATAAAAACATTATCATATTAAGAAAAATGAATATTTTTATAGTTTTCTGAAGTAGATTTGAAACACGTTTTGAACATCTGTAGGTCCAGATGTACCCACCCACAGTTCATGATCCTTTTGTGTCAAAATAAAAGCACACAACCGTAGCTCGAGAACCTGTTTCCTCTATCGGAACTGGAAAAGAGTTTTACAGAGTTAAACTACAACATGCAGACAGTTGGCATGTGAAAATGTCATTACAGCCCCCCCACATAAAAATAGGAGAAGAGGAGGCAAGCCAAAAGGCCATTAAAATCTGTGATCATTTATTTCCACTCCTTCGTCTAATCCATCTCTCTGGAGAATGGTTCTGTCCTTATCCACCCAAGGCTACCAATCTATTCTCCTGTCTGTATCCATGCATCAAAATGAACCTGTAAAACAGTCAGACATGTCCTCCTTCTTTTTTGTTTTTTACTTCTTTCGTGTCTTCAGTCACTGTCCTCAGTAGGTTAAACCTACTTTGCAATCTTTCGTCTTTTTCATCAGTTGTCTGCTCTCTGATTGTCCCCCTTTCTTTCTCTTCTTGCCTTTTCTCTCACAGCACTTGTTCTTCCTTTTTCCCCTCATCTCCCTCTTACCATTTAATTGTGTTAAAAATGTCTACATGAATTCAATTCAAATCATATTCTGGGAGGAGGGAGCAACATCAAGACTTTGTCAATGGCAATTTAATCCACGGTAAGCGAGGTGTATGTAATTCTGTGCATGTTCCAGGAAGCTGTCTGATTGCATTTGGATCTGTGCAAATCTGGCACCTACTCAGATATAAAGAGTGAAAACGTACACAGACCGGGCTACCTGACTCATTTTTCACAATGTATTTTGATGTTGTATTTATATATATTTATTCATAGTTTTCTAGAAAGTGTTGCATGTTCAAGGTTTGACAAATTTGTTTTTGCTAAAAGAAATCGGTAGGCGAAAGGAGGGAGGAGTTGAGCTGCTTTCCCTTCTACCTTTAGCCTTGTTTTCTTTTTTGTGGTGGGGAATGAGAGTAAGAGGTCTGAAGTGTGCAGCTCATCATTCAGTACTTCACCAGTCACGAAACGCTGGAGAATAAAAGTGGAGCCTCAAACCAAGGTCCAATCCCCCATCAGGCTCACATCCCCAAGGTTAGCCACACCATTGCGCCGTCAGGAAATAAAAAAACTATTGTCTGGCTCTTTGCCCGACACAAACGTCGTTTTGCTAATGGCTGCCACAAAGTCCCGATAAACATTGAATGAATATTTATAGACCATTAATAACCTATGTATAAACCGCTAGTGTCACCAAACGGCTGAAGCAGATGATGGGGAATGATGGTCAGAGCGTTAATATTGGCTGAGGCAATCCCGAAGGTAGATGAATGAGCTTTAGCAGCTTCGACTCGCGTTCGCATGGGGAATCGGTTGCCAAGAATTCCAGACGGAGTGAGCCGTGATCTGTGCCCGTCCAAACTCCAGTGATGTAATTGGCAAAATTGTGTGATGAATTGCAGCCATTTAGCTTTTCTTTTTGCTATCTGCAAGCTTCAGCAGTTTCCCTGATGAATGTATATCCAGCTGTGGGTTTCTATGGGTAGAATTGGGAGAGGACCGGAGTGGTGTTAAATATGTACAATTGGGCAAGTAATTACATTAATAAGGGCTAAATGAGCAACAGGCCAGGAACTGATACACAAAGAGCCTTCATTCTTTGAAAGACTGGACCACAACGTATGCTTTTCCACCTGTCTGCGAGTCAGTTTTTCATTATAACCCACAGCCGAAGGTGAAGGTAAGAATGGTTTTGCCAAAATTTCCAATGTGGGTGTTTGCAAAATAGCTCATGAACCATATCTGTTCAAAGTTTAATCAAAGCTGCTGTAAAAAAAATCCTAACTCTTGTCCCTGTTCACCAGGTTTTTAAAATAAAGATGCTTAGAAGAAGGAATAATGAGGCAAGACTTGTGAAGCATCACACTGAAAAAAGGAAAAGAGATAAGAAAAGTCTCTTTAGGATAAGTTAACTCCATCATTGGCTGCACTGGTTTTATGTCAGATCTTCTTTAGTTTGGTGTTTTTACAGCACAATATAGATTTGTTCAACACCTGAGGCTTTCATTGACCAAACTGTATAGGACATCAATACTGAATGCACACTTATTCAGCAAGGGAAGAAGCCAGAGGCACGGCAATGGTTTAGGCTAAATGCTAAAGCTAACACGAAGCAATATTGTCAAAGAGGAAAGGTGCATCTGAAAAAAATAAAATAAAATCATTCAATTGTTTTTATCAGTCATTTCAGAAAGTGAAACTCATACTGTAGATTCATTTTACAGAGTGAAATGTTTCAAACCTTTATTTCTTGTCATTTTGATGATCAAGGCTTACAAATAATGGAAAAAAACAAAATTCACTGTCTCAGAAAATTAGAATATTGTGAAAAGATTTAATATTGTAAAACGGTGGTGTCACACTCTAATCAGCTGATTAACTCCTAGAGCTACAAATGTCTCATTCCTCAAGTCAAGCCACTCCTGAAACAGAGACATCAGAAGTGTCTTACCTGGGCTGAGGAGAAAAAGAACTGGTCAGTCGTGGGGAAGAAAGAACTGAGTCAAAAGGTAAAGCCCTTGATTTACGGGTCTGTCTACATTCCAACCCTTACCCATGGTCCTGAGGTACAGTATGTATGGGTCATGAAGAAAGAACAATATCCTGGATGAGGCTAAAATGAGCTTCCATCGTTGGGTGGCTTGGATCAGCCGTAGAGATAAGCTGAGGAGTTCTGTCATCTGAGGAAGAGCTCCTTCCCATCAAAAGTAGCCAGTTGAGGTGGTTTGGGCATCTCATTTGGATGCCTCCTGAACACCTCCCTTTGGAGGTTTTCTGGGTCCATCCCACTGGCAAGAGGCTCTTGGCAGATCCAGAAGTTTCTGGAGGGATTGCATATTCTCTCTGTCCTGGGAAAACCTCGAGGCACTGGTGATGGGAGAGGGATGTCTGGGTTTCTCTCCTGGACCTGCTGATTTTGCGACCAGATTATGTACCTGTATAGGCTAACTGGTAGAATATGGTGATGGCAACATTTTCTATAACTCAGTTAATGTTTTAGATAAGGAGCTAATATTTGCTGTGGTAATAACTGAGTCTTTCTTAACACCCACTCTGACCATTAACGAATAGCATGAGATCTTTGTTCAAAACTTTGGCATCCGTTGTTGGAGTCGACCCCGTTTGTCTGCTCGCAAGTTATCTTGTGAAGCACAGGGTCAACTTTTTTGTAAGACCAATATCACTGGGTGTACATGTACAATTGATTAAGTTTTGGCACCAACCTAATTGAAGATAGCCCCCAACCCCAGTTAATAAAATAATAGCTATAATTCTGTTAGTTTAACAGATATAGTGCTAACATTTGGTGAGACAGTAGCAGAGAGTCATCCCCTACACTTTCTCTGAATGCTTACGGCGTGCACAATATCTTTTAAACTAGAAAGTTCCTGGAGAAACTTTGATGGGGACTGCCTATTTATATTAGTAAAATATTATTAATAATAAATATTAATATAATCGATTATAAATATTAATAATCATGCCTAAACAGTAATATTAATAGTTATTAATGTATTGTTAATTTGTTAAGTGTTATTAAATATTGATGATTAAAAATCAAAATTGATATTAGTAATTAATATCACTCTCAAATATTAATTAATAATATTAATAATTATTAATATTGAAATACATCATTATTCATATTAATAATTAAAGGTAATTAATATTATTATTACTAATTAATAATAATAATAGGCGATAATAGGTAATAATATGTGCCTTCCATGCATGTTGAACCAAAATGGCTCCATACGTTACTCAGTTTCTGTGAAGAGTTTTCTCCTATTCATTTCCTATGGAAAATTTGGCATCTTTGTTAGCAAAATATGTTGCCATGGTAACTGCAAATGTCAATAAAAGTAATAGCACACATCTCGGGGCGAGCCAGTCCTTTTGATATAACTTTTGTGGGGGTAGACATATTGTGTCTCGGCCGGAGATAGAAATGTAGACACACTTCCGAGGTGTAGAATAATAGATGACTGCCATGCAACAAGTATTTTTACTCCAGGAAGCGGGAACGTCACAAGAAAAAAGAAGCAAAAGCCAAAAGTTGGAGACAAAGCGAAAGTACTGGTGGTATTGTTCAAAATAAAATCTTTTACTAGCGCGCGTTTTTAATTTAATACTTTTTTTTATTTTATTATTATTATTTTTTTTTAACTTACAACAGTTTTTAATCAGATTCTGCGCCGCTTTTCATCTTTTTGTTTCGGCGGTTGTTTCTTTAGTTTGAAAAGCTTGGCCGGAAGCTCTACAGGTCACCAAGTCTACCTTGACGTCATCAAGCGGCGGCTGCAGGAGGGAGCGGCTCTGGTCGAGCGACGTTAGCAGACAGCAAGAGAGAGAGAGCGACGCGCAGCAGAGCGGACGAGTGGATGACGGTGAGTTCTTCTTTTCTCTCTTTTCATCCCTTTCTTTTTTATTCTCTTTTCTTCTTTTAATTCATAGACGTAGACTAACCATCAGGCCGGTTCAGTTAGGTGGGAGCAGGCCGGGCCGAACCGGGCTGGGTTGGGTTTGCGGAAGCGACCGACCGGCTGACAACTGATCAGACAGACAGACAGGGGCTAACGGATGTTAGACAGCTGGGCGGTCTCCCAGAGGCTGTCTGCCCGACTCTGTGTTTGGTTCTGACCCGTAGAGGCGTTAATGTCTCCCTTCGTACCGGGACATCCATGACAGCGGGGCCTGCTGATCGAGCAGACCGGGCGGGGAGCGCTCAGAGGCGGCCCCAGAGCTGCGGAGTCCCCGCTGCTCCGCCGGAGGATAAAGAAAGGAAGTCCAGCTCTGTAAGTTGAGTCTGACGGAGGAGTTGTGGAGAAGTTTTCAGGCTGCTGTCCTGCTCTCTGCCTGCACGACACCTGGACATCCTGGCTGTCATTATTTCCAGACAAAGCCTGGCTTTATCCCCCTGCTGTTGAGCTGCAACGCTGATTATTGACAGGCCCCACCTAGTTCTGGTTCTGTCCCTGTTCAGCCCATCTCCTCCTCCTGACAGCACTTCAGCAGTGACACTCTCTGCACCCACAGCCAGAAGAAGTTCAACAGGTCCACAGCAGTGGAGAGACAACCAAGAAGTGAAACTACCCTCTGGAAAAGGTCAGGTCGGGGCTAGAGCTGGATCCATGAGAGGCAGTTAGTTTTAGCTGCCCAGTTAGCTTTAGCTGCAGAGTTAGTTTTAGCTGCCCAGTTAGCTTTAGCTGCAGAGTTAGCTTTAGCTGCCGAGTTAGTTTTAGCTGCCGAGGTAGTTTTAGCTGCTGAGGTAGTTTTAGCTGCCCAGTTAGCGTTAGCCGCCGAGTTAGTTTTAGCTGCCGAGTTAGTTTTAGCTGCCCATTTAGTTTTAGCTGCCGAGTTAGTTTTAGCTGCAGAGTTAGTTTTAGCTGCTGAGTTAGCTTTAGCTGCAGAGTTAGTTTTAGCTGCCCAGTTAGCGTTAGCTGCCGAGTTAGTTTTAGCTGCTGAGTTAGCTTTAGCTGCAGAGTTAGTTTTAGCTGCAGAGTTAGTTTTAGCTGCCCAGTTAGCTTTAGCCGCCGAGTTAGTTTTAGCTGCGAGTTATTTTTGCTGCCCAGTTAGCTTTAGCCGCCGAGTTAGTTTTAGCTGCTGAGTTAGTTTTAGCTGCTGAGTTAGTTTTAACTGCGAGTTATTTTTAGCTGCGAGTTATTTTTGCTGCCCAGTTAGCTTTAGCCGCTGAGTTAGTTTTAGCTGCCCAGTTAGTTTTAGCTGCCCAGTTAGCTTTAGCCGCCGAGTTAGTTTTAGCTGACAACTTAGCTTTAGCTGACAACTTAGCTTTAGCCACTAGTTAGTTTTAGCTGACAACTTAGCTTTAGCTGACAACTTAGCTTTGCCGCCTAGTTAGTTTTAGCTGCTGAGTTAGCTTTAGCTGCTGAGTTAGTTTTAGCCGCCGATTTAGTTTTAGTTGCAGAGTTTGTTTTAGCTGCCAAGTTAGCTTTAGCTGACAACTTAGCTTTAGCCGCCTAGTTAGTTTTAGCTGCTGAGTTAGTTTTAGCCGCCGAGTTAGTTTTAGCTGCTGAGTTAGCTTTAGCTGCCGAGTTAGTTTTAGCCGCCGATTAAGTTTTAGTTGCAGAGTTGGTTTTAGCTGACAACTTAGCTTTAGCTGACAGCTTTAGCTGACAACTTAGCTTTAGTTGACAACTTAGGTTTAGCTGTCAACTTAGCTTTAGCTGCCTAGTTAGTTTTAGCTGTTGAATTAGTTTTAGCTGCTGAAGCTTTTCATAAATAAACTGCAGAGTTGCCTGAGAAACAGCAGATCTCTCACCTGTGCAGACATGTATGGGTGTTCAGGGAATGTGCTCCAAGAAAAAAAAAAACCTTGTTTGATGTCTCTTTGTGTTTCATGTGCTCACGTTAATGCTGCTGCATCTTTAACATCTAACAGGTTTATTATTTGCCTTGACTCTAAAATGATGGATTTAGTAAAGTTATACAAAACAAAGCAAGTGGAAACTATAAAATATTTAACATTTTGTAGCTTATGAACATCTGATCAAAACATTAATCCTAGAAATCAACTTGTAATTGTTTTAATTGTCTTTACAGTTTGTGGCTTCAGTCTGTTTGTGTTGGTTTAATGTTAACCTGAATACATTTTGTTACTTCAAGTTGCGTAGACTAACCCGGAGCGGTTCCGTTGCTTTAATCTTTGGTGAACTTCTGATCAGAACTTTCTGCGAAACAGAAACTGAACGACTCGAGTTTTAACGTTTGCGTTGGGGATGACTCTCAGATACTACCACACCTAACTTTAGCTCAATATCTATGAAAGTCACATTTGTGTGTTTGCTTTTGGAACATTTTGCTATAAACACACTGCGTCACTTGTAATCATGACATTGAAGTTAATGTGATGAATGTGGTACACCCTGGACAGGACTCCAGTCCATCATGGGAGACATCCTGGACAGGACTCCAGTCCATCATGGGAGACATCCTGGACAGGTCTCCAGTCCATCATGGGAGACACCCTGGACAGGTCTCCAGTCCATCATGGGAGACACCCTGGACAGGACTCCAGTCCATCAAGGGAGACACCCTGGACAGGTCTCCAGTCCATCACAGGGACACATAGAGACAAACAACTATTCTCTCTGTCTGACCTAGAGACAATTTAGTTACCAATCATGTTTTTGGTTTGTGGGACAAAACTGGAGTACCCAGAGAAAACCCACGCAGTACGGAGAGAACATGCAAACTCCACCCAGAAAGGCCCCCAGCTGATATTTGAACCGGCGACCTTCTCACTGAGAGGCAACAGCTTTACCCACTGCACCACTTGTGCCACCCCTGAAGGAATTTGTGTAAACGGTCTGTCACTGGTTGGGCGTTAAAGGTTCCAAGCCTGTTGGATCATTTAGGTGCTCCGTTGTCAAAGGTCCACTGTTGATGACGGCCCTCACTTTGTAAAGAAATGTTCTGTTGGACCCATCAAGAATGTCTGCTAGAACACTTCTGATTGTTCCAATTTGTTGATCCCAAGCACCTCCCATGTGACTTGATGAGTTCATTATGAACTCGCATCCAGATTATTTCACTTGTTCTTCATTGCTGTCACAAGTTCTCACTTCACACCAATAAATTTAGCAACATCTTAGTTGGCTTACATTGCCACGTGTTGCAATGAACGTGTGCAGCATTGACGAAGGTGTCGGTGGAAAGGTCCCCAGGTAGTCCTTTGTGAAGTGCTTGTGAACACGCACATGCAAACAGCAGGCCATGCTTCTTTACTTCCCTTCTTGCATCTGACATAAAATGGACCGAATCAGTCCAAGCCCAGTACGAGACAGTGGTGCCATTATCATTCTGTCTTCAGGCAAATCCAACTTCTTTGGTTCTTGAGTACTTCTTCTGTACTTTCAACACTCATGAATGTGTGAGGCAACTGTGTTGCGTATGGCAGGTTCTGATCGTGTTCAGTTGGATCGCAGTTCATTCATAGTTCTGCCTCTTCCTTGATGATGAACTCTACGATGGCAGTGTTTGGTAAGCACAGGTTATACTTGTCTCTGGCAGAGTAACTGGATGTTTAATATATGAATGAAGGATGGATCTTGCTAAGCATCCTCCAACTCTGAGTGCACCATTTTATCCACAAATGGTCTTAGTTTGTTCAAATGGCTCTATTTGTTGACAGCTATTACATCTTTGCTTCTCTCTATACTTCATGTCGCTGCTGAAAGTTTCTTCCTGAACTAGTTTGATAGTATAAAGTTCTGCTTCCTTTTTTCCTTCAATACTTGTAGGTTCATCTGTCTTGGGCCGGAGATCTTTCACTTGCCTAACAAAGCTCAAGACGGCAATGGTGTTAATTCTTCAGTCAGAAAATTTGGATAGAAGGTCGAGCAGTGTCCTGTCTTCCTTTGTGTTAAGCCCCTGAGTTCGTTGTAGTTCTGGATCATGGTCATCCACTATCCCTGCTCAGAAAGTCTGGACCAGTAAACCAGGTTGACTTCATTGACTTATGAACTCTTTGACCTCACGAGATATTGTCTACAGCGTTATCTTCAGACTTTATGTGATGCGTTGCCCATTTCTCTAATGAGGGTAACAGAGAGTGAACTTCTTTCTTTAGAAAGACTGTGGGTCTGAGATCTGGTATTACCTTTGTCACAATGATTTGATGACTCACACCGATTACATCACATCCATGCTCTCTTGCTTCACCACAGGTAACACTGCTCCATACGTAATAGAGCTTGTGGACAACTGTAGCCAGTTAGAAGCCCAGTTTGGCAGTCCATTAGTGGAGCCATGTGATCTACAAGATGATCAATATGAGGCCATGCCTTAGCAGTCTCAGAGGTTGGAATATGTGTTGGATTGTCAGGGATGAAGTCCAGAGTGTGGACAGTTGGCACTGTAATCTTCTTAGAAGAGGAAGGTCCTCTGACTTGAAGGTCTTTAATCCTTTTGCAAGGTGCAACTGTCTTTTTGAGGATACTGTTGACAGTTTGACCTTCACCTGTTTTGTTTTCACATGTAGAACATCTCGTTTGTTTTGGACAAAGTTATAGGAGTCACTTGGTGTTGTGCACTGTTACCATGTTGCACTTTTCTTTTACTTGCGGCCGAGTCGTGTGGTTTTCTTTCTTGAATATCAATAGTTTGTTCAGATTGTTCTGTTTTTGGTTCTTGTTCTGAGCGTTCTGCGTGCACACAAGTAAGATGTCGTATTAAGTTACATGCCAGGTGCTTGCTACAACTCTTGGACTGATGGCCAAGACTCAAACATCTGAATCAAAGATTTTCAACATGGATGAACTTTACTGTCTCATAAGCTGCATGTGTTCCTTTCACCTGTGTTGGTTTTTAAACTCTTACAATTTACAGTTGTGTCATTTTGAACCACTGTTTGCTTTTTATTCTTTGTCTTGTCAGGTCAGGTTCAGCTTGATGTTAGACATGGAGAGAAGTTATAGGATTACCTGCAATGTTAGATTCCTTTGTTAGGAATGTTAGAGTCTGAACGAGGGAAACTTTGTGTTCCATTTGATTCTGAGTGGCCTTTCAGTTCCATCTGGTACTAAACCAATCAGGAAGTCTGGAGGTGTGTGATTCTCAGTGTTGTCTTTCAAAACACAGACTCACATCATGAACCATGACAGATGTGACAAAACGTAAGAAATCCACAAACGTTCTCAACTCAGTGCTCTCCTTTGGGAGTGACTTTGGCCCAGCATGTAATTTATCTCTGAAGACTTGAGCAAAGGGCTCACCATGTATTTTCCTGAGTAGACGCCATGCTGTGCTGTGTGAGTTCTCAGAATAGATAAAAAAAAAAAAACATTTTAAAGCCTCTTTAACTTAGAAAGAATACTTGCATGAAAGGATGACTTCCATCAATCAGATGTAAGTGGATCAAAACAAAAGCTTCTTCACCATCGATGACTCAGACTCCACTCGTCTTCTCAGGTGGAGGTGATTTGTCACGTTTACCTGTTTCCCCGCTCTGTGGGTGGGGTCGTAACGGGTCATTGTGTTCCAGCCTCTCTGCTAGTTGTGGTTCTTCATCGTCCTGTAATCGGACTTGAATCGCGTTAGCTTATCCCGGCACTGCTTAGACGTCCGGGTGTAGCCACCCTGCCATCGTCTCAGATATCTCTTGGTTAACTCTTTTCTTGTGGTGCCGTCCAGCTCACGCTGGATCCGAACATCAGCCACTGAAGTTAGGAAGTTCTGTATGTCATCTTTGGTCCATGGCACTATTTCTGGAGCTTCCATACCAGAAAGTAAAAAAAACAATATGATCGGAGAGGAAGTGGAGGTTCTGATGTAGTTTGTAGTTCTGCTGGGCGGGTCAACCAGTGACGTAGCTCCGCTGGTCAATGGCTGCTGTCTGCTTACGTCAGAACCGGCACCTCGGAGCAGCCCGCTTGGAACCACGAACAAGGTGGCACCATAAACCGGGCTGAGTTGGTGGTACCGGCAGTGGACGAGACCTTAACTGGTGCGATGTGGGGTGGAGCCAGTGAGAGTTGAGACAGTGGCAAAGCGCCATAAATATGTCAGGTTCGAGAACTGGGAGCTGATTGGATGATGTGACAAAGATGAAGACAAAGTCTTTTCATGGAGTCTGTCCAGGACTCTTCCCACCATCATAGACCTGAAGCCTTGCTCTGGATTCATGCAGGTTTTCCAGTTCTTCTAATCTCACGAGCGTTTAATACCTCCAGCAGATCTCTGCAGTCTGACGCAGTCAAGATATTTAGAGGATGTATGGCTCAGTTTGATCATTTCATTTAGTTTTTTTAACTCGTATACATCTATATTCATCACATCAATTTATTGATTTTATTTTATTCTCTCTTGTAACATGTTAGTGAAAAAACAAGGCGTGAAGAACTTGGTGTAAATCTTAGTAAAATATCAGATAATGTTCATTAGATCTTTATGGTTTCACATCTTTTTGTCAGGAAGAAACGTTTAACGAGCTTGTTTTAACTTTTACAGTTTAGACTAAAACTGGTTAAATGTTTCGTTTGCAGCAGATTCAAGTGGATTATTTGTATTTTCTACTGTCAGTTATCATAAAAACTAATTTTAATTAAAAACCTATAAATACTAACTTGTTCCTTTAAGATTAATATTACACCCCCTCAGGTTTCTGAGTTTTAGACTAGAAAACGTATAAATGCTGTTTTCCACTCAGAAAGAAAGTTGTAGCTACGCAACTGGCCTGAGTTCAGATTTATTTTAGTCAAAATTATAATTATTAACGAATCAACAGGAGCACATTCGATGTTCTCTACTTCAGATTCTGAGTAAAAAAAATAAATTATTTTTAAAAGGCTCATTTTTGAGCATTTGAGTGTACAAGACCCTGTAAAGTTTATTTGTGATTCTGAACATAGACTGAAGGACAGATTTGTAATGATCCCAGATGACCAGGTTCAGGTTTGGAGTTCGTCTGTTTGGAGCTGTGATCGTCTTGCAGCGGCGTATGTTTACGGGACGGGCGTTCAGCCTCAGATCTGCAGCGATCCGTCAAACTCGTCTGCACTTGTTGCTTCAAACTGCGAGGCGAGCGTTTTTCAGATCCTCGGGCGCTGAAATCTGCCTGAGCCGGTGCAGCCGAACAAACGAAATCCTTCAAAATAAAAGTTAAAACAAGCTCGTTAAACAACGTTTCTTCCTGATCGAGCCTTTTCATGAACATTTAGTTCATCAAAACAAAAACTACCGATGGACATTAAAACAGATTATTTTTCTTTTTTTTAGAGTAAAAACAGTTAAACCGTTCAAAAAGTAAATTTTCACCTTTGATGTGTCGTTTTGATTAATTTGTGACAAACTTCACGTGATTCGTGTCCAGTTTCTCTTTTAGCAGCTCCAGGAAACATAAACCGGTGTTAAAGCGAAATGTTGACACCGCCCGCTGAGCGCGCGCACGGTTATCTCGTCACCATGGTAACCTCGGCAGATCCTCGTTAGCAGAAACGAGGAGCTGAGTGTGTTTGTCTGTCCTTGTGAGGACGTTGGGGGTTCCTCAAAGCTTAAGTTTAATCGTTATCAAACATTTAAATCAGTTTATCGGTTTATTGCCGCTCTGATTTAAAAACTTCTGCGTAGCGTTCAGGAAACATAATTTACTGCAGTGCAGATCCGTGTATAGACCTTCAGTTTTGAAACATTATCTGAGATTTGAATGACTTTAATGAACATTTGTTAAAACTTTGCACATTAAATGTGACAAGAGGAACAAAAATATTTAATCTTGTTCATAATTTGATGGTATTGTTTTTTTTTTTTTTTTTTTTTGCTATAATGTAAAAAAATATTTTTTGTTTCTTAATATTAAATTCTTCAGTGCATTGTTTGTGATCAGCCGTTTGTTACAGAAATATTCGGGTTAGAATAAGAAATTATTATAGTTCGATCTTGACTTAAAACTTTAGACGAAAAGATTAAAAACATTTAAAATTGCAGTTGTAAATATTTAGAACTAGCAGGTAAAATAAACACAAATAAGTATTGTTTTGTGTTTTTGGTTGTTTAAATGCAGATTTAAAAACTACATATATTAATGGCTGTTTGTTTTTATATTTTATTTGTTTAAATAAAGTAAAATTCTGACATATTTATGATTGTGGTCCTCGCAGAGATAGATATTTCAACCAGTGTATGTGTTTGTTGGGTTACTGTGGCGCCACAGGCTGCACGCACACACACACACAAACATGCGTAGCAACGGTAACCAGGAAAGTGACATGTCCACCAGCTGTGCGGTCACATGACCTCGGTGTGTTTATTAGTTGATTGTGGTGCATGCTGGGTAATTACGGGCTCCCAGTGAAACCTTCAGGTGTGTAACTGGTGCTTTAGCATCTCCAGGTGCTGCTCTGTGATTGGCTCATGTAACCGTGTGTGTGTGTGTGTGTGTGTGTGTGTGTGTGTGTGTGTGTGTGTGTGTGTGTGTGTGTGTGTGTGTGTGTGT
>JARVGV010000694.1:1774645-1786262 GCA_031762435.1 Hypsolebias longignatus
ACAAAAGGGGCCAAAATTAAAACCTTTTTCAAACTAAGGGCCAGTTTCAGAATCTACATTAACTCAAGTTAGATACCCAACATTTTGCCTTGGTTGCAGGTTCGTCAACGAGTTTGATTGGTCTCGTGATGTTCTCCATTACACTTTTGACATCATAACCAAAGGTTAGTGATAAAAGTATTTTACATTAAAAATGCCATCTTGGGGGCCAGATAAGATGTCAAAGAGGGCCACATTTGGCCCCCGGGCCTTGAGTTTGACACATATGCCTTAATGCCTCAATTGACAGACAAGTCTGATGATCGATAACAGCTTAGAATATATAAAAAAAAAACATTTTATTACACCATAAAACCAACAGGAGAAGCTCATTCGACACATTATACGCCCGTCAATAAACTATTATACAGAAACTGTCCAGACAAGAAGACCTTGTTAAACTTTGACCTTGACCTTGGAGCAGGCGTGATGAAACGTACATGTTGTCTAGTGGTGGCACAAACATGCATCAAGTTCTGTTCAATTATCTTGGCTTTTTAAATCGTTACAGCGCCACATACTGGCCAGGCAGTTTCTGCAGCGTTTGGGTCATTTTCTGTTTGGATGAGATCTTTGTAGAAACGTTGTTGTGCTTGAGGATATTTTTAAAAACAACAAATAAAAAGATCGTTTTAGGAACGACAGCGTTCCTGTGTGAACAACAGTTCAAACCTTCAGGCATTATGTGGAACCGGTGGCTCTAACGATCCTCAGAAGGGAGGGAGAGTTGATGTGCATGTGAGCTCAGCTCACATAAACTGGTTTTATTAAAACTTTGCACGTTTTAGTTTGAACTGATAAAGCTCCTCAGGTGAGAAACAAAACCACAAGAAGTTGATTTGTTTTTAAACTTTTGGGATTTACACATCCTGGATGAGACTCTTCACCTACATTGTGCCAAAACTAAAGGATGACTTTCATTGGCAACTCTTTTTTTCATAAGCTCGAGCAGTTTTCAGACTTTGAAGTCACCACAACAAAGTTCAAGCCCCTCAAACTACCTTGTTCCCACATGGGAACCCTAGAAACAAGCTCAAGCATTACGTTTGCTGTTGGCGCCTAAAACATTTACCACCAGTCCACAGACGATCTGTGGCAACATTTAATGCCCCGATACAAAAAATGGGTCGACCCAGTTTATTTGTTCAACTCACAGAAACACGACTGGCAAGTTTCTTTTTTATTTTATTTTTTTTAAACAAGTCCGCTTCAGATTCAACCAACAACTAGAGGAAATACAGAGTTTGCATGTTCTCTCTGCGCTGCGTGGGTTTTCTCCAGTTTCCTCCCACAGACCAAAAACATGCATGTTAGACTGATGGTGACTCTGAATTGTTCCTAGGTGAGAGAGAGAGTGGATGGTTGTTGTCTCGTTGGGATGGATGGATGGATGGATGGATGGATGGATGGATGGATGGAGTAAACAGATGAACATTTTGTAGTTGCTTTGTTAATCATTTTATGTTGTTTGCTGTCATAATGAATCGTGGTCAATAGAAGTTTTTCTTTTTCACAAATAAAAATTAATAAATACTAAAAAAAAAAAGTACTGCATAAATATTCACACTCTTTCAACTCAGAGAAGAGATTATTGGAAAGAACAAGTCTGGATGGATACAAATACGCCCAAAGACCTAAACGTTTCCAGGTGTTCTGTGAAATCCATCAGAGAAGGGATGTGGGACGTATAAATCTACCAGGCCGTCCCACAGACTGAGAAACAGTGGAAGAAGGAGACTAATGAGAGAGACCTGTGACCACTCTGAAGGAGTTACAAGCTTCAGCAGGTGAGATACAACAACTGTTGTCCAGACATCAACGTCCATGCTCCATAATCCAGGTAAAGAAATCCAACAAAGTTCAGTCAGGTCGTCTGGACCTGTTGCAACTGTTGCCCTGGTTCTTCACAAGTTTCTGCTTTATGGAAGAATGAAGAAGACACTGACGAAGAAAACTCATTAAATTTCAACTATAAGTCAAGTCAATTTTATTTCTATAGCACAGTTAAAAATAAATGAATTGTTTAGATGTTTGAGGATTCTAGTTGAGAGTTAATGAGGTTTTAATTTTAGATGAGTGAAAAACATTATCGCCCCTAAGCGTTGGGAGGTAGAGGATGAAACTGAAGTAATGGTGTGTATACAGTAATGTTGTAGAAGTACAACTTCAGAATAAAAACCACAGGTAAAACTTTTTAAAGTATTTTTAAATAAGCTGGGAGTGCTGTCTTTAATCTTCATCCTGTTTAGCTGCTTGACCTGATTACTCCTCTAACTTCCAGGAATAACCAAAAATTCTATAACAAGTGCCAGCGCGCTGACAATTTTCTTCTGACGTTTTAATCTGGGTCGGACGGCGACTCTTAGCAGTTTAAAATTTGATGAGGTGGGAAAATAACTCTGCAGTCACCAATTTCTCTGCTGCATCAACCAAAACCACAACCTAGTTTTATCTAACCGCACATCTGAACACCAACACCAAGTTTCCTCCAACGAAGCTGATAACACGCAGAGGAAACCATGGTACCATCAGCGTGGGTCGCGGTGACACGGCAGAACGTGAAGAGAAAAGGTGAAGGAAGAGTAAAAAACCAGCGACGGGAGACGGGGAGAAGTGGGAATAAAACGCTGAGTGAACAGGGAAGAACAGTGAGATGACATCAGGACGAGGAAATAAAAATATCGTCTGAGTCTGTGTTGTTTGGACTTTTTCTGTGAGGGGGGAGGAGAGGGGGGAGGAGGGGGAGGAAGAGGATGGTGTATAAATGAAGCAGAGAAAAGGGAGTCTGCAGTAGCTCAACATGTCTCCCATCATCGTCAGGATCTTCCTCCTCTCTGTGCTCATCGGCCTCACCGCCGCCGCCGCCACCGCCACCGCCACCGCCACCAAACGGGGGCCCACCTGCCGGGAGGAGATCCCGTCGGAGCTGATCCGAGAGCTGTGGAACCGGACCAGAACGCTCAACAGCAGGCTGCCGGTAAGATCAATGCCCCGAGCTTTAAATCGTGTTTACTTAATGTCCATCATCATCTCGGTCTGATCAAGTTGATCACTAATCAATATCAATTTCTGCTCAATTTGTTTTCATGAATTCTAAAATTAAACGATCAACTTGAGTTTTACAAACATCTAAACATCTTTCTATCAGCTGAAATTGATTTATTTAGACACTACTTCACTGTATTTAATATTAGACCTACACACATAAGTTTTATTGATTATCTGATGGTTCAATGTTAATTTTTCTACTAATACAAAACAATTAGTCAATAAGTAAATTAAAGTAAGAATTTTAAACCTAATTAGCGTTTTAAATGAACCCATGAGGGCGAGGACTGAGCCGCGTCATGGATCACAGGTGCAGCAGGACCACCTGTGGGCCAGTGTGAGTCCAGAGGAGGGCCAGATGTGGCCCACTGGCCACCAGTTGGATCAAACACATTTGATTCTAGATAAAAAATTAAAGCCCGTCCAACTGACAGAAAGTCTTTGTGGATCATTTTAAAACTAGTTTATGAGTTTCCTGTAAATTAACAATAATCAGTAATTATAATTTTACAGTAATTTAAATAAAAAGTTAATTAAAAAAATGCGACTGTAAGTTTTAATATTTTTATAAAACATGTGTCACGGCGTGAGCTTGTTACAAACTGAAGGACCAAACAGAAAATTAATATTTTGTTTGTACTTAAAAGTTTATTGTTTATTTAAGTTGTTTATCACAAAATAAACCAAAGATCATCAACATGCAAATGTGATTAAATATAACTAATCAATATTGATTGTTTACTGTTACTGAAGAAAAATCTGATCAAAATATAAAACCTGATTATTTCCAGTTTATGAGTATTGATTAATTATGGATATTTTTTACTTGACTGATCAGTAGATTTACATGATTTTACATCCAAAAACAAATAAACTTATAAATTAAACAATGAGTTACACAGCGCTGATTGTAGTCCCTTCAAAATAAAAGTTAGAAACATGAGAATGGCACAGATTAGATTTTATTCTCTAAAGTTAAATGTTTGTTTATGTTTGGATAAAAATGAAACGTGAGGAGTCGCAGTTTAAAATTAATTTATCAGAACTGTCTTTTTTATTAACTAAACACCTTCATGCAGTTATTATTTTTTCATACGATCATAATTTTACAAGATAGCTTTAATTATTCTAAGTTTATAAACAACTGTTCAAACTTTCACTCAGAACTATTCAAGTTATTTGTTGGTTATTAAATAAAATCTTGTATTTAATAGCTGTTGTTGAAGGTGAAATGGTAATAAATGTTTTTCTGTGCAGAGAGAGGAGCGGTTCTCGCCGCGGGTCAGACTCCTGCCTCAGTTCTGCACCTCGTGTCCAACGGTCAGTGAAACAACGTTCTCAGTCTTTTTTTTTTTTTATTCTGGTGGTGAAGAGATGTTTCTGAGGTTTACACTCAACCATGATGGTGCCCGTCTGGTTGACCTCAACCACAACCACACCTGGAACCACGCCCTCCTCCACCAGAGCTCACTGGGCTGCTGAACGCGACACCACCTCACGTTCAGCGTGTCCAGCCAGAGGTGTGCAGGTGTTTCCTGCACCTGAGTGGTCAGGTGTGCAGTTGGAATCCACAGAGGAAGTGTTTCTGCTCAGTTTCCCTCTGAGGAGTCACTGATGTGTGTGAGTGTCACGTGCTCGTGGTGTGCACAGATGTGTCTCTGCTCTCTGAGCCTGGGATGACAGAAAGTCGTTCAGATTAAAAAGAAGTTTTCTGCTCATTGATCAGGACAGTAAATCCAAAAAGGTGAAGTCAGATCATGTGGACGTTCTTCTTGGTTGAAACGTCTCGTCTTTCAGCTGAACGGCGTCGTCAGTCTGAGGTCAAGGTGTTGGTGCAACGCTCGCTTTGCTCTGGTGACCTCTGAGGTGACGTCAGGGAGTTCAGGTACAGGTTTGTGTTTATCACTGCTGATGTTAAAATGATGTTTCTTTGTGTGTGAGGTCAGAGACTTGTTCTCTCAGAGACGAGCTGCAGGGACCTGACGTAGTCTGGAGGAGGAGCTTATGAAAACACTTCCTGCTTTTGTGTCTGGTGCAGATTCTCATGACGAGGCTCTAAGCATGTAACTTTGAACATCTGTGCAGGCCTGTGTCATGGCCGCCTGCTCATGCAAGCGTCTTTGTGTGGCTCCTTTTAGTATATTTATCCAACAGTGACCTTCTGTTCAACAGTTATCTAGAACCAGCACCTTTGAGCCGTGTCTGTCGTAGAGCCTGGAGGATGAGGAGAAGTCTTCATCCAGGCTAGGCTAAAGGCTAGCCAAACGAGAGCCTGTAGATGACTGGACGTTCCTTTGAACGATCCACAGAGACGTGCTGCTGCTGCTCCTGACAGCCGGGGATCTTTAACACCGTTGACGCTTCAGTATCGATGAGCTCTGAGCAGTTTCGACCTTTTGATCCTTTCAAAATAAACCACGGTGGCAAAAACAGATGTCGGGGACAATCAGTGTTGTTTTATTTTGTGAGGATCACTGCATCTGTCAGTCCAAACGTTTGCTGGACTCCGGGCGGATTGAAGCATCGACTCAAACGTTGGTGCAGGAAGATGGACGTTGGCCGGTTGAAATCTGTGACCAACTCAACCGGCGGTGCGACGCTGAAGTGTGGAGGTTTAATATCTGTTAATGTTCTTCCAGACTGAAGGTTGTTCAGAAAGTTGTTTCACAAACCAAACAATAAACAACGCTCGTCTGTCCATCTGTCAGCCTCGTCTGGAGGGAGTTTTAACATCTTTCTCTAAACTTTGTGCTCCTCAAATGCCTGATGGGAGACAGAGCATCACTTCACAGGGTTCCTGAGAGCTTCAGTCGGTCCAATTTAAAACTTTTAGATGTTTTAAAAACCGTTAGAATACAAACTGAAGACCTACAAGAATTAAAAGAGTTGGTCGTTCATTCAAATCTTTCATAATAATGGCTGAAGCACAAACCAGTTTCTGAGCTGAGCAACCAGGTACAACGTCAGTATTTAAACTCCTTCTGACAGGACTGCTGCATGATGGGAGTAGTAGTTTTATTACAGATTTATAACAACTGAAATTCTCAGACAAGAACACTGACAGTGAAGCAAAAGTAAAAAGTTGATAGAAGAAACGATGAAAGAACACAAGTAGAAATTTCAGACACAAAAAAACCTGTGAACCTGCGTTTTGATTTAAACTAATAAACTCAGAGGACGTGTTGGGGATGACTCTCCACTACTACCACATCACATTTATCTGAATATTTGTAAAACTGGCAGACTTATAGCATTTCTATGTGTCTGCGGAGACCATCTTGATTTGGACCGATTAAAAAGTTGTAGACTTAACTACAAAATCAAAACATATAAATGGTCTCCCTGAACTTTATCGAAAGCATTCAGTCGAATCTTTCATAAACGTGAGTCACATGACCGACCCACACCTGCCGCCGTCTGTGCAGGTAAACAAATATGGTGGATTCAGACAAGCGTCTAATCGGGGAAAAGACAATTAGGTGGAAATATTAAAGTGGATTAGCTGCTAAACATGAAAAAATAAAAATAAAAGAACAAGTAAAACTGGCAGGAATAAAAATCAGGGAGGGCGGCGGAGCTCCACGAAGACAGAGCTCAAACTCAAACTTTAAAAAACTTCTGCTGTAAGTTTACCGTTTAACAAAAACTATTGTCTGAAAACTTTCCTGAACAAATCTGAGCGTCCAAACGTACGAGTGTCGGACTTCGTGCCCGTTTAAGTTCGCTTCTGCTTTGTTGGATTTTCTACCTGGATTATTGAGCATGAACTTTGATGTTTGTTTCTGCTGTTTCAGCGGCAATCATCACAAACGTCACTTACATTTTTAATTTACAGACATGAGATCCAACCATGATGGAAGACATTGTGCAGATTTGTTCAATTCTTTCAGAGTTTTTTGTTTGTTTGTTGGGGGGAGGGGATTCATGATTTTGCAAAGAGTAGAAGAAAAATAAATCCACTGGTTGATTAAATATTTTCCTAAAACACACCTAAACACTTGTTTGATTGCTTTATGGTGGTCAGTGATAAAAAACAGCACCTGCTAACATATGTTTGGTCTTTTATGTTTCATGACATTTTCTCTTGTTGATGAAGTTTAGTTTAGTCTTACTGTCACAGAACGATGTTTGAATGTTTTTGTGTCGTCTCCTCAGAACACGATTGGCTGGCTGGAGTTGCAGGAAGTGATCGACGTCTATCAGAAGAGCGTGTTCAGCAGCGAGCTGATCCGGAAGCTCCTTCCTCACCATTACAACGAGCTGCTGCACCGCCTGCACCACACACTGCGGCACTGCGTGAGTAAACACACACGCCAGTAAACCATAAACACTCAGCAGTAAACACTTACTGTAGACAAGTAACTGTAAACTGTAAACATGGAACTGTAAACACAGCAGTAAACAGATGGAAACACGTAACTGTAAACAGTAAAAACTTAGCTGTAGACATAACTGTAAACTGTAAACATGTAACTGTAAACTGTAAACACTCAGCAGTAAACACTTAGCTGTAGACACATAACTGTAAACTAAACATGTAACTGTAAACTGTAAATATGTAACTATAAACAGTAAACACTTAGCTGTAGACATAACTGTAAACTGTAAACATGTAACTGTAAACTGTAAACAGCAGTAAACACATATTTGTAGACACATAACTGTAAACTAAACATGTAACTGTAAACTGTAAACATACAGCTGCAAATACATGACTGAAACTGTAGACATCCAAATGTAAACACATGATTGGAAACTGTACGCAGCAATAAACACTTAGCTGTAGACACATAACTGTAAACTGTGACCAAGAAACTGTAAACTGTAAACACAATTGGAAACTGTGCACAGCAGTAAGCACTTAGCTGTAGACACATAACTGTAAACTGCAAACACTCAGCAGTAAACACTTAGCTATAAACAAGCAAGTGTAAACTGTGACCAAGTAACTGTAAACTGTAAACATACAGCTGCAAATACATGACTGAGACCGTAGACATCTAACTGTAAACACATGATTGGAAACTGTAAAAAGCAGTAAACAATTAGATGCAAACAATTAATGTATACTCTAAAAACCTGACTGTAAACACGTGGTTGTAAACGTTTGGCTGTCAATAAGCAGGTATAAACACAGATCTGTAAACAAGCACTTGTAGATACATGATTATAAACAAGTGGTTATAAAAATGCACCTGTAAACATGTGGCCATAAACAATTATAAACACAGGGCTGTAAACAAATGACTCATGACTGTAAACACATGGATGTAATCCTGCTACTATTCTGCCATTTTTGTTTACCTACACAAACTACAGTCAACCAAGTGCTTTGTTTACATGTTTAATATTAAAGTTTGTAATAAGCTCCTTTGTCAGTTTAATCTGATTTAATTACTCTGTTATCACTTAAGTGTAAAAAAAAAAAAAAACTTGTCTATTATATATTTGCATCTTAAACAGACCTACAGTAATAATAATCTCCTTTTAAAAAGTCCTTAAAAAAAAAACTAATCATGACAATAATGTTCATTTCACTTTTTAAACAACATATTATCTGAATTTTAAACTACAGTATTCAAAGTTGCAAAGGCAGACTGAAGTCACTGTGTTACTATCCCCATAACTGATAAACATTAAATACAAATTTAAGGATGAATTTTCTCAGAAGCAAAGTTTCCAGGCTGACGGTGTGTTCTTCATCTTTAGATTTCTTTCTCTGAACCTTCAAGTCATTTCAAAGACATTAAGAAAATGGAGAGAAAAATTCAAAAGGTAAACATTCAGTGCTTCTGTTCCTTCAATCAAATCAGTTTTCACAAGTCATTTAAACCTAAAATGTAATGTTTCTGTTTCATTCCAGAAGAAAGAAGAAGGGGCACTGAAGGCCATGAGAGAGTTCAGCTACGTTCTCCGCTGGATCGATGAGCTGTTATAAAAGCACACATCTTCATCGTCAGGCTCATCATCAGACTCATTGTTTACAGATCAAACATCCTGATCGTCAACATCTTTATCAACAGTATTACCATTTTTACATCCGTCATCGTTTCAGGATTATTAACCTTTATATTTTTGTAATAGACCTTTTTCTGTTAAATCTGAATTTGAACAGTAAAAGTTGTATTTTTTTAAAAACAGGATGGAAAATGAGCTGATTCATCAAGAACTAAAATTAACCTTTAAACTGATTTTAAAATGTTAAACTTTTAAATCTGAATTTTGAGCCTAAATGAGGATTACTGTAAACACACATTGTGTTGTTGGAAGCTTCTAAGAACATTCCAGATGTTTCTATGTGACTATTATTTCTTATATTTGTTCAATTTGTTACTTTTATAAGTTATTTAATATAAATGTTTGGATGAATACTTTAATTTTTTATTTTTTTAAGTAAATAGGGAAAATAGTTTTATATACAAATGAATGTATTTATGACTGGTGTTTGAAGGAAATAAACTTATTTTACTGATAGTTTGCAGAAGCTTTGTTGAGTGAGTTTGGAGTTTGTCTCCCCCTGCTGGTCGAGATTCGGTACAACAACAAAGAAATTTAGTTTTAATTTTTTTTATTCAATTTATTAATTTTACATAAAAACAAAAGATAAAGAAAAAACACAACATAAAGTTAAGAAAGAAGAATACATAAAATGAAAGGTGGCAGAAAGAAGAATAATTCTTATTTATTTAATTTAAAGATAAAAAAAGCAGAATTGCTGACCATTACCGGTACATTTAAACTGAAGCAGACTGAAGCACAAAAAATAGACCATAATTGAAGTTCTCCTTGCCCTCCAGTAAGAAAATCTGAAATGAAAAAGTTTTATTTAAAAAGCATCTCTTTTTGAAAAGTTGCTACATCTAATTTTAGAAACAGTTTTGGAGCTCTAAGCAGTCTCCTAATAAACTTCAGTCCCAATGTGACACTTAAAATAATCATTTTTTATAAAATTATAGATATTTTGATGCCATGTTTCCAAATACTACGATTTTTAAGAATTTGATCCTAACTCTGAGGAAAGTTGAAGTCTGGACTTTGTCTACTTCAGTTATATTGTACAAAATGTTTTATAAAAGCCTTATATTGGTTGAATTCTTCTAGATGTTTATGAAAATGTGGAGGGTGAAGGTAAAACCACTGAGATGAATTAAAACGGAGGCAAAAGCACATTTGAACAAAGTTTAAAACCTAGTTTTAATTTTATTTAGTGAATAAACGAACAGTTGACTTCAATCTGAAAATGAGTCAGAATGGCTTCCTCTTCACCGGGAAACTCCTACGAAGACGTTTGGACTCAAACCACAGCGGGTCTCTGCCCCCACGCGCTGACAAAACACTGAACGCAGCTCTGCTGAGTCAGCGCCTCAAACGAACGACCTGCTCGGCCTCTAAACACGCACATCAATCAAATCAAAGCTTGTCCAGAAGTACTGTGAATGTAACATGTTGTAACTGCAGGGTCAAATATGTTGCACATTGTCTTTGTGGCGATGCGTGCACTGACTGGCAGCTCTTCAGAGAAGCTGCTGAAAGTGAGGGGGCACTAGACCTGGAGGAATAAACAACTATAGTCCTGGGGTACATTAGCAAATGTGCTGATGACGTCACCACCATCAGATACGTTAAGAGCTACTCGAACAGGAAGCCTTGGCTGAATTTTTATTAACCTTGATTAACCTTGATTTAACCTTGATTTAACCAGGCAAATCCCACTGAGATCACAGATCTCTTGTGCAAGGGAGGCCTGGACCTGAAGCAGACTAACATGCAAGTTTTGGTCTGTGGGAGGAAACCGGAGTACCCGGAGAAAACCCACGCAAGCATGACAAAAACATGCAAACTCCACACAGTAAGACCCCTGGTCCAACTGGGGATTGAACCCAGGACCTTCTTACTGTGAGGCAACAGTGCTAACCACTGAGTTGTCGTGCTGCCATATGCAGAGGTTCGCACCCTGCTGGAAGCCAGGAACACCGCCTTCAGGTCTGGAAACTCACAGGTGCTGAAAGACAAAGAAAGAGCTGGTTGCTGCATTAAGAGGGCAAAGGTCACATATGCACAGAGGATCCAGGGTCAATTCACCTCACAAGACCCACAGAGCATGTGGAGGGGCATTAAGTGCATAACAGATTATAAAGGCAGACGTGAACAATGCCCTGGAGACTCTTCACTGCCTCATGCCCTCAACAAGTTCTACACACGCTTTGAAGACAAGAACAGACCAGCCAGCATGAAAAACTGTTCATGACCCACATCAGAACAACCATCAACATCAACGAGGACCCTCATCAGTACACACACTGTGAGAACCGATCAACAGAAGAAGGCATCTCCTTTGTGGTCCACACTGCTCTCACCCACCTGGAGCAGAAAGACCCATGTCCATCTGCTCTTTGTGGACTTCACGTCTGCCTTCAACACCATGATCCCCCAAACCCTGATGAACAAACTAGTCACACTAGGTCTGGGCCCCCCCATTTGTAACTGGGTCCTGGACTTCCTAACAAACAGACCACAGTCAGTGAGGATC
>JARVGV010000694.1:1798566-1822442 GCA_031762435.1 Hypsolebias longignatus
TTGATTGTCCAAGGAAAATCTACTGTTGCTGTTGTCATCATTCTTTGTTTGTAGCCAGGTCTCTCTTGTAAATGAGTACTCAAGGCTCAATGAGATTAACCTGCCTAAATAAAGGTTGAATGAATGTCTCAGTTTTACTTTTACTAAAATAGGTTTGGTGAAAGTCAACGGGGGGTGTGGGGGGAGTTCTCCAAAAAGAGTACATTTTGTTCTCTTGTGAAATTTTGAACATTCAAACCATAGTTTTTTCTCTTATTTAGCATTTTAGCTCTTTAACTTCATGTGACCTGTAGCAGACGAATGAAAACTGACGTCTTGTTCAAATCTCAGAAACAGGTGGATAAGACAGAGTTCTGCCTTCACGACGCAACATGTTATTGTAGTTTGTGCTGACTGACCTGTCGCAGCCTCTCCAGACTCAGGATGTTCTCCACCTCCAGAACTCCTCGGGTGTACTTCTCTATGTAGGTCTCTCCGTCCTGAGTCTCCTCGCTGTCCCCGCGAGCCGCCATGAGGGCCAAGGTTTCCCTCTCCTCCGGCTCCTCTGAGGCCTGGACAGAAGAGCGGGAGGATGAAGACAAACTCCGACGCGTGGACACTCCAATACGCAAGGGAACTTTGTAGAACATCACGCTGAACCTTTGGAATGTTGGAAACGATCTCGTAAATCACTGCACAGGAGTAAAGCGTGTTCTTCAGGGACATCCTCCTCTTGAGGCTCTGAGTGAAACTCTGAATAAAATTAGAATAAAATCCCGTCCATGAGTAAAACACGACCCACCGCCGTCAAATTGCACCTTTTAATTGTGAACCTGTTTGTTGTAGATGTTGACAGCGATCCTCTTGCGGAGCACCAGCTCCATGGAGGCAGGGTGGCTGAGCTGCACCGTGGCTTTAATAATCAGGTAGATCCGTTCGTTTGCCGACGTGACCCGGTTCAGGTACACAGAATCGTGAATGGACGAGTCCCAGGAGCACACGGCCAACACCTGGGGGACGTAAGAGCAAAGTTGTGATGTGTGAAATGTAAATAAAAACTGAATCCAATGATTTCAAAATCTCTCAAACTCCTAGTTTATTTACAGTAAAACACAGTCAACATATCAAATGTTTAAATTAGGCAATTGTTCAACTTTATGAAAAATTTTAAGGTGATTTAAATGTGACGGCAACAGCGCATCTCAAATAATTTGGGACAGGGGCAGAAAAAGGCCGTAAGAATAAGTGGCGCTTATAAACAAGAGCTGGAGAAACATTTCATAAATAACTAGATTCATTAGCAGCAGGTGCGTTAGAGGACAGGGTATAAAAAGAGAAGCTGAATCTCTCAGAAGTAAAGATGGGCGGAGCTTCAGCAGTTCGTAACAAACAGCGTCTAAAGATGGTGGAACAATTTCAGAGGAATGTTCCTGAATGAAACGCGTGAAGACTTTGAACATCCCATAATCTACAGCTCATCTAAACAATTCAAGAACTAAGAGAAATCTTTGAGGTCAAAGGACGAGGCTGAAAGTTTATATTTGATGTCTGTCCTCTTCAGGCCCACAGGGGCCACAGCCATAAAAACAGGTCTGATCCTGTTTTGGACATCACTGCATGGGCTGAGGGACACTTCCACAAATCATCTGTAATCCAAGGACACCACCACCTCTGTGCTAGAGAAGAGGGATAATCCTGCCTGTTATCAGCAAAGTTTAAAATCCTGCCTCTCTCATGGTATAGGGGTGCATTAGTGCATATGTATATGCATGTATTTGTATATGTATGCTCAGATGTATATGTATGTATGTATACATATACTGTACTGTATATAGCAGGGGTCACCAACCTTTATGAGACTGAGCTACTTCAGTGGGACCGAATGACACAAAGGGCAACTTGTTTGATACAAACACATGTGCACGGCTCACCTTTAATTATAGTATAATGCATTAACATACATGTGAATATATGACTGACGGATCACATCTGATCTGATCTGTATTATTAAAAACTCCCCACAGTGGTTATCAGTAAGGATTTAGCTTGGTAAACATGATGAATTATTATTGATCATTAGTGATTAGAACTCTCAATCGAGAACTTGAGTCCTCAGTTTGAATCTTTTTTAGGTTCTTCTGTGTGACTGCAAATTGTTCTTAGCTGTGACTGGGAGTGTGGATGGTTGTTTGTCTCTTTGTCTCTGGGACAGACTGGAGACCTGTCCTAGGTGTCCCCTGCCTTCACCCAAAAACAGCTGAGATGGGCTCCAGTCCCAAAGAAAGGGGACAAAACAGATGATTGACTACAGCAGAAAACTAATATTTAAACATAAATTACTATTTATTTTATGTTAAACTTAATCAGTAACATTTGTAATTCAATGTATTTTATACATATTTTATTAACTGTCTTGTAGGAATAAACACATTTGTAACATTCATTCAAAATATGCCTTTTACTAATAACAACTTCTGTAACATTTTTAATAACCTGTTAACAATACAATTTTCCAATCACGGCCTGTTTGCACCAACTGTTTTGTTTATAACACTTAGGAACTCTAACTTGTAGATACAAATGATCATTAATGTAAAAAACAGTGACATATTTAAATGAATCATGTGATGGTTTTCAGATCTGCAGCATTTTTAATAATAATACTTTACTTATAAAGCCCTTTAAAACGACCACAGCTGCAACAAAGTGCTGAACATATAAAATCATTTTAACTAATCATTGCATGTTTTACTCTTTTAAAGAAATTATTTTTCACATATTTCATCAATGATTTTTTTTCAAGACCTCATCTGAAAATGCCTCAAGAAAATCATCTGCCGTTTGTTCAAAGCTGCCTCTAACTCTGACATTCTGCCTGTTGTGAGACACCAGGAGGTGGTTAGCACTGAAGCTAGCGTGTTAGCTGGTGAAGTGTCACTCCACGTTGTTTTGCTGTCGCCACAGCCACTAATGAGACGCAGACACACTTGTCTTTCAACACTGTGATATACATCTTCCTCCCAGTCACTGTGAACAAATGTTTTCTTACGTTTTTCTGCCATTTTAAACTCTTGGAGGTAAAACTAGCTTGTAGCTGCGCCGCTGCAGAGATGGGAGTGGTCATGATTCTGAACTTTGACCCCAGACAAGATTGCTAAACCGTATACACAAAACTATTTCTTTTTAAAAGTTGTATTAATCATTTTCATTCCAAATATACATCCTTGCAAATGTTATTTCTTAAATTAAAAAATATAGTTAATGATGATTTTTAGGTGGTACTCCTTGATCATGAGTGCTATTTTTAGAACATGCCCCGTGGGCAAGTCATGTGGTCCCTGCGGACTACCAGGTGCCCATGGGCAACACGTTGGTGACCCCTGGTATATGGGTTAATCATGAATGTAGTACTCCCTACCACCTTGTGTACATGTTTTTCTAAATTTGTGTATTCTGCTGTTTTTTATTTTATATTATCATTACAGTATTTCACGTGTTTTTTTTCTGTGTAATTAAAACATGTTACTGGATGCCTCAAATCAGTCAATCCGTTTGTCCATCAATCCACCCATCCATCCATCCATCCATCCATCCATCCATCCATCCATCCATCCATCTCTCCATCATCCATCTCTCCATCCATCCATCATTCATCCATCCATCCATCTCTCCATCATCCATCCATCCATCCATCTCTCCATCATCCATCCATCCATCCATCCATGTCTCCATCATCCATCCATCCAGTGCTAGTAAACCCAACAAGTTCACTTTTATAAAAAAAAAACGTTTTTAATGTTAAAAGGACTTGTAGCTCTGTAGTTCTCTGTTCGGCCACAGGAGGGCAGTGCAGTCGCAGCTCACCTCCTCTTCACTGTGTCTGATGATTGGCAGGTAGAAGAACTGACTGCCGTGCTCTTTGGGCAGGATGGAGTTCATCCCTGCGGTGTGGGGTCCGGTCAGCTGCTCGTTCACCGTCAGATTATCGGCTGGCAGCATCAAAAACAGACTGTTAGTATTCCTGAAAACCAAACAGAAGAACTTGAGAAGACATGTTTCAGCGCACCGTTCAAGTCCAAGAAGAGGACGGGAATGTGAGCTTCCATCCCTGCAGGTGGAGTCCTACAAAGAGATCAGTGAAGTTAACGGGGATGAAAGTTAGAAGTGCTTGTGACGTTTTCCTCTTTGCTTCCTCACCAGTCTGCAGGAGCTCCGGGGATGCCGCTGCTTGGCGCCGGCACCAGCACCGCGTTTCTCTCCTCGGTCAGGCCGACCCACTGCTCCACCAGCCGAGCTTCACGCTCAATGTCCTCCTCCGACTTTTCTGCTCACAGAGGAAGGCAAGGCTTCCGTCAACAACCCTGATTGCTTCCTTGCATCTATGCGGGGGCTGAAAGCTCACCGTGTTTGTTGATGATTTTCTTGATTTGCTCGTCGAGGTACTCCCGGCGTTTGATCAGCGCATCCGACCAGCGCTCCCTGAGGCAGTTCAGATCCTCTTCCTGTAAGCAAAAAAAAAACTTATGAACGAAACAATATTTGAAGTCTCTGATAGTGACTCAAAACAATATATAGAGACATCAGATTATTCTCTACGGTCTGTGTCAGCCATTGTAGGAACGCTTTGTTTACATGAAGACCTTTGTCATCACTTCCTGTTACTGCGCATGCATACAGTATATCTCAACAACTGTTCATCTCAGTGGCATGAATGCTTTATTGCAATACATTATTGATGCTATCTTTCCACAAATAAATTCATATTCATCACAAAAATTTGAACTAAACATCTGTAAAACTGATTGAGTCAGAGCCATCTTTGTGTTTCCTGTCACATCTTGAATTAGATGGACTCCAAAAGTTAATGTGCTTCCAATGAGGTTTACTGAAATCTGTCCAGTTATTTGTTATTTTGCTAGCAGGACAAACAAACAAACACAGATACAAGCAAAACAAATTATTGCCCTTTCGCCTCCTGCAGCGAGCAACAACTGCTTGAGAAGCTACGATATCTTTTTGCTGTATAAGTTGCTGTTCTGCCCTGCGACTTATAGGCTGAAGCAACATATTTATGGATTTTTTTCCCCCCATATTAATAAACCAGTTTTTGGCTGAGACATGACCGTTTTCATTCTTTCTGACTGAAAAAAATTGAATAGTATCATTGTCAGCAACTAGATGGCAGCAGAGTAGTTAGGCATGCCGTTGTATCATGTAACGGGTAAAAGTGGCTATTAATAACAAATTCAAACAAGTTCAAGACAAAAACAACTGAAATTTATTTATTATACTTTACTTTGTACTTTATTATTGTTGTCTTGAACTTCTTTGAATTTACCATGTCCTAGATGACTGAGAATCTTCACCAGCTATTAATGACACAATCGGCTTGCCTTAGCACCCACCTTCGTTCCGCTGGCTGCTTGGAGTAACCATCAAACCAGCTTCATTTCGCTGCACCATCCCGGTGAAATGCAGCTAATTTGACCATCAATGTCCTTTTATTAATCAAACATTAGACTGAGACACACCTTTGCTATAATTTTGAGGAAACAAATAATTGTTTTTAGGTGGTTATCTTGTTAAATTTTAAAGAAATGCAGCAGCTGGTTCCACTGCGTGCCCCCGCTTTGCAGCACTTCAGCAAAACTATTTTTGAAATTCAGCTGATTTGACCATTAAAGTGCTTTTTTTTAAGGAATAGTTCAACTGAGACACATCTCTGCTATAATTTTGAGCAAAATATATATATATACAGGTAGTCCCCGACTTACGAATGGGTTCCAGACCTAAGAACCGCTCGTAACTCGATTTTGCCGTAAGTCGGAGCCGAACGCACGTGGCGCCGTAAGTCCGGATTTACAGCCGTAAATCAAAACCGAAACTAAACAGCGATCGGTAACGTCTTTTTAAACACGTTTTTTTTCAATGTAAAACAACTTCGAACGGCCGTTTTAATGTGTTTTAATGCGTTTCCAAGCAGTTAGTAAATACCCTAAAAAAACAAAAAAATTATAAAATGCTGCATAAAAAAGGCAACGAACGGCGCGATGACGTCGCTAGGGGGCGATTCGTAAGTCCGGAGCGCCGTAAGTAGAGACCGCCGTAAGTCGAAGACCACCTGTATAACTGGTCCCACTGCTCCAGTACTTAGTGTAAGGTTATATAATATTTAGCTCTGTTTCAGTAGAGGACAAAATTAGTACTGGTCTTGTTACTTTTGAAGGTGGAGGAGATGGGACAGAATGGTGGAGTTAGTTGAGAAATAATTTAACAATTTAACGAGTATTGTTTCTAGAAATCTTCAGCACCTTAAGGTGCCAACTCTGTTATGCATCTCACTTTTATAATAGTGATACAGTCAGCCACATGATGTTTTAATGGTTTCATGTCATTTCTACCACTTCATGCGACTGATTGACCTTTTTTGCAGGTGTGTTTCTTCCTTATAACGATATAAACTAATGAGAAGCGTTTAGATAGTTCTTTTAACTGGATGTGCTTTAAACAGTAACACAGCTCGTGATGAATTGTCTCGTTGGAGTTTGTGTCATAAAACAGTTAAGTTGAAGGGAAATTACAGAAAAAAACGTTAACGTTCTTAGAGGTTGAAGACGGTTTTCTTGAGGGTAGAAAAGTTGCACACAAGCATTCAGGAGTCTTCATGAGGTTTCCTTTACGTCTGATGTCGCCTCAGCGTTCTCAACACATCTATGGATCTTATCTTCAAATCTGGTGGTCTTTCAGCAAGTTAACCACAGGGAATCAATGTGTGCATTGGGTGCACGCTTGGTGAAGGGAAATGATTGGAAACCCAACTAGGGATTCTCCTGTGTGTGCATGTTTAGCGACAGCGCAGTATTTTTTAGAAGAATTCTGATGTCAATGCTGCTGCTGAAAGCCCACAGACCACAGAGATGCACAACCACACACAAACGACATGCAGACATCTGTATAAATACAAGTACAGGTCAATAGAGAGCATCAGTGACTGACTACACATCGTCAGGCTGATCTTTGAAGAACATCTACAGCGGTTCTACTGAAAATAGCGATCCAATATGTCTTCCTGTGCTGCTACAGTCTGCGTCCTGGTCCTGCTCGCAGTTACGGCTGTGTCTGCGAGACCTGGGTCGTTTATCTCAAACAACATGAGAAATACTCACGAGTCCATTGCAGACGAGCTGGTAAGTTTACATGTGGTGCCCCACAGGGCTCCGTTTTAGACCCTCACTTGTTTTCATTTTAAATGAGTTATTTTATGTTAATGTTAAATTTAATTTATAATTATATGATTTCTTTCCTAACTTTACTACTTACTTTAACGGGGTGGCTGTGGCTGGGTGGTTAGAGCAGTGGGCCTCCAATGCAAGAGTTGGGGGTTCGATTCCATCGGCAGTCACATGCCAAAGTGTCCCTGGGCAAGACATTAAACCTCTCATTGCCTCCGACGTGTCCCATCAGTGTATGGATGTGATAAAGCTCTGATTATTCTTTGTGCAGAAATAGTAGAGTGCTGTATGAATGGATAAATGAGGCACAGATTGTGTTGTAAAGTGCTTTGAGTGTCTTGAGAACACAGAAATGCGTTATATAAGTACAGTCCATTTACAATTTATGATACTGTAAGTCTCTATTTGATTATTTACTTCTCCTGGACAAACGTCTTGAACTACAGAACAGAGTTTTTAAACTTAAAGGATTCTACTGGAAGGTTTCTTCTATAAAAATCTAATTCATGCTGGTTTAAAATGACAGAAATATCAGATAACAGTGGTTCCTAAAGCTGTGAAACACCCAGTGAGGGGTCTTGAGATGATTTCCAGAAATCAAAATAAAATGTGAACATTTTTAAATGATTACCAAAAGCACATTTTAAGCAAGTGTCTTAAATGGATTAAAAATAGAAAAAAATGTTTGTTCTATCATTTAATCCTTAGCTACATTTGCATGCTTTACGCAGTGGTAGTCAGGGTCACCAGTCTCTGACGCAGTTCATTTGTGGGTCAGAACTAGAAAAGTTTTGGAACCACTGAGTTAGAGATTATGAGCAGTAGTTATTTATATTGATGACCCTGACAATGTGAAATGAAGTGACTGACTTTGACACTTTCTCCACATATTCTTTGTAGAGGTCTGAATGGTATTACTCATCCTGCAGTTTGACAGTTTCTGGCATGAATGAAAAAAAATACAGTACATGCTTTATTTGATTTTGCAAGATTAAATCATATTTCATGTTGAAGTTACAAAAAGCATGTCCAATCTCTGACTGTGGTTTCTTCAGTTTTGTAGGAAGTACCACATCAGAGATTTTATCTGTTTGCACAAAGATGTCTGACTCCCTGTCAGACATCTTTGATGATTACATCACAGCATCTGTGCAAAACTATACATTTTCTCTTCACACTCACAGCTGTGCACGGGTTATTTACTTTAATCTACGTTAATTTTACAACTCGTTTTTCACAAATCAGTCATTTATCCTTGTAGTGGAGTATCCTTGTGATATGCTTGCAGGATGTTCTAAACAAAATGTAGCATTTTTTTGAGATTATAGTCAGTTTTTCTTTCAGTCAACGTAAATGCGTAAAAACTTTTTTTAAAACTGTGTTAATGGATGTGGAGTCCCTCAAGGCTTTGTGTTGGGACCAAAGTTGTTTAATTTGTATGTGAATGATCTGGTTGATGTGTCAGGGCTTCTGAAGTGTGTTTTATTTGCAGATGATACTACATTTTTATATTGAACGGATATTAGAGATGATGCAGGCAGAATTTGTAAAAATACAAACTTGGTTCCAACTTAATAAGGTATCATTGAATTTGGATAAAACAAACTACATGATATTTAGTAATGGAAATAAAATTATTGAAATCCCATTTAAAATTGACAGCACTGAAATTCATAGTGTTAATGAAATAAAATGTTTGGGTGTCATTATTGATGAGAAGCTAGCATGGAAATCTCGTAAATTAATTAAGAATAAAAATAGCTAAATTAGTTGCATTACTGTATAATGTTAAAAGGGTTTGTGAATGACAAAGCTTTATACATATTGTATAATGTAATGATTGTTCCATATTTAATCTATTATATTGAAGTTTGGGGGAAAGCATACAAAACAATTAAAAACCTTATTTTTAATTTACAAAAAAGAGCTATAAGAATTATTAGTAGGAAGTGCTATGGTCACCCAATATTATTTCATCAGTTTAAATTATTAAAATTTTATGAGTTGGGTCATTATAGTATTTTACAAGTCACGTATAAAGCTCGTAAAAATATTACCCCCAAATATTAATTAAAATTTGTTTAAAAAAAAAAAAAAAAGACAGTCATTATAAACGTAAAGAAATGGAAATGTTTGTAAAACCTTCATTTAGAACTAGTGTGAAGGAGCTGAGTTCAGGGAAAAGGATTGTGGAACTGTCTTGATATCACCATAAACATTTATAACATTTTTTATGTTTAAAAAGATGATTAAGTTAAAGTTGTTGGGAAGGTATAGTGCCATATGAATGATGCCTGATGTTTTTTGTTTTCACTTTGGAGAGTTGTTAACTAAGTTGTTGTTTGTTTCTAGTTATTTTATTTTATTTTTTAAATAAGGGGCAGATATTATAAGAATTTTCTTCTTTTTTTCTGAGCCCTTTTCAATGTTTTTCTTTTAATTGATTAGTTTTGTTTCTTTTGTTTCTTTTAAATGAATGAATAAAATGAATAAAAAAATGCATTTCTTCTAGAATCAACACTAAACTTAAAGATGTTTTATAGACTTACAACAAAAAATATATACATAACTACAAGAGAATGAGTAAATGTCTGATCACTTTAAATCAATTTTCATTAAAAATAATAATTGTTAAGCCACCGTACCTGTGCATTACAAGTAGTAAGGTTTGTTGTTAAATATGCATTTATAGGATTAAATGCATAACTATTTAAATAAATGATGAGTACATGTTGACCATGTCGGCCATCAGCTGTTCTGGGTTATAAAGAACGGTATTGAACGTTGAATGTGTCACAGTGACCTCTACAACAAATGTTCATAATTGTTTGTTTAAACGTGTAAATATTCTGGAGGTCCAACTGCCGATGGAAGAGACTGAATCAAACCTAAAGTGGAGCTCTGAGTCCAAGGCAGCACCACATCTTTATTTCATGACAAGATGTTTGTTTTTACGCTCCATCTGTGACTCTGTCACGTGCAAACCTTTGCAGAGCCGTAAGCCTGCAGCGGTGCACGTGTGCTCCACGTCTCATGGTCAAATGTGTTTTATGTGTTTCAGAAGCTGAAAGTGCCCGAGGTCGGCAGCTACCCTCTCTTCAGTTTCGTCATCAGAAGCCTCAACAACTCCTGCCAGGTACAAACTCCACCAACCAGAAACACATTTGAAAGGCCTTTAAAGTCCATTTAAAAATGTCAGTGACAGACGGATGGATTGTAGAACAGGATGGACTTTCTGGAAATGCAAGTTTGGCCTTTGGGTTTGTTTTATTTGTTGTTTTCTTGACTTGTTTACGCCTCAGTTTGGTTTGAGTTGTCCCAACCCAACAAGTCAATTTACCGTAATAAATTCTTCACTGACCAAACGGTCTTTCGTTAACAGCCACTGATCTTTAAACTAAAACTATCTTAACAAAAAGAAAAAAAATCATAAAAATGTTAACAAATCTTTGGAAAAAATAAAGTTATGTGCCTTCAGTGAGCCCAATGAGTATGTGCTGAGGAGGACTCTCAGCTACTACCACACCAAATTTTAGCTCAGCGTCTGTCAAGCTGACTGAATAACTAATAGTGTTCCATATAACTGATTAGCTGTGGCGGCCATCTTGAATTAGGCTGAATGCAAAAGTTAACTGAGAAAATAAATTTTTGTGAAAATTCTGTGTGAACGTTGACCGCGCCACTGACAAAGCCCAAACTGAGCTGGTAAAGCTAAAAGAAGCAGAACAGTAGCTAAAAGCTAAGAGAAGCACAATGCTGGAAAAAGCTAAATGCCAACTAGAATCTAAAAGTAGCAAAACAGTTAATTTAAGTAAAAAGTAGCAAAAGGCTATCTAAAAGCAAAGGGAGCAAAAGAATAGCTACAACTAAACTTAACAAAAACTAGCTAAGAGCTACAAAATATAAAAATGCTAGTTAAATGCTAAAAGTAGCAGAATAGTAGGTGAAAGCTAAAACTAGCTAAAAGACTAGCTAAAAGCTAAAAGTAGCAAGATGGTAACTAAAATATTAATGGCTAAAGCTAAAAATACATAAAAGCTAGCTAAAAGCTAAAAGTAGCATGCAAAGTCAAAAACAGATAGATTGCAAAGAGAAAAAGGTTTTTGAAAGAATTGAAATTATTTATGTATTTCTATGGGCAAAGTATTTAAATAAATTAAAATATTTTGAAAAGTTTGAAATCTACAAAAAATAAAAGTCTTAGGAACATTTCCTGAACGAGCTGAACGTTGATACATGGAAGGCTTTAAAAATGTGTAAAAAAAAAAAAAAAAAAAAAAAAAATATATATATATATATATATATATAAAATCCTTAAAATAACTACAAACTATTTTACATTTTTGGATAAAAATGTGTAATAAGAACTTGGAAAGTGGCAATAAAATGCAAAGTCACACTAAGATAGAGCCACTTATGCAAAACCTAAGTAAAGACAATTATTTACGATCGAAAACGCATCCTTGAGGGACTCCAAATGACAAAACAGAATAAATGTCAACAACAAAACTTTAAAGAGTCGACTGCTGTTTTATTTGATATTTTCAACTAAAACTGTAATCTGATCCCTGAGTACTGACTGCCAGGTTCTCCCTCTCTGTTTCCTTAGAGAGGAGATGACGTTCACCTGATGAATGCCACTCTGGACATCTACATGCAGATCTTCTCCAGCATCCTTCATCACAGCAACCACAGTGGACTGCTGGACCACCTGTCGGACTCTAAGAGGACTGAAGTCCACGCGGACCTGACAAAACTCCAGAAAAAGATGAGGGAACTGAAGACCTGCCAGTCCCACCAGTCTCACCTGAACCATAACACAGAAACAGCCCTCAAAGAGCTGAACAGGATTCAGGTAATGGTTGTTTTTACTTATCAACACGTGGTTTATTCCAGCGGTTCAGGCCAGAGGTCTGAGGTTTTATAGTACTGTTGGAGTTTTTATTTGTAAATCTCAGTGTTTATTACTGATTATTAACAGGAAATAATCCTTAGATAAGGGTGAATAATGTTGTATATTATAAAACACATTTGTTATATTTTAAAGGTCAAACTGCCTTTACTTTTATAAAATAACCAACATCCAACTAAAGCCATGAGCTAAAACTGGGACACAACATCCTTACAGTAACATGTAGAGCAACAGAAGTCCATCTGTCCAAAGTGGGTCAAAGTTTAAACCCAAAGTAAAAACAAAACTAGTACAAACAGAACAAGCTGAATGATGCACTGGGTGCATCTTTCCTCTACTTTAGAAACTTCTTCCTGTCTAACAAACATGCTACAGCACAAAAACATGCCAAGTAGGAACAAAGTTACCAAACGTAAATCATGAGAGTCTTGCCAGGCTTGACCAGAAAAATAAAACGTTTGAGCTTGAGCAGGGAGGTCCAGACATCTATAATCAAAACCATCTCTTCCAGAACTTCTGGGAGGACTCCAAGGTGTTCCTGTGTCAGCCGAGACAGTTGGACATGCCTGGAAAACCTCCCCATGGAGACATCCAGGGGGCCCCCCTTGCTCCACTGAGAAAAAAAAATCTGTCCATAAAAGTTATGAACAGAATGGGTAACGACCCTGACTGAGTTCAACCCCCACCCTGAAGGGGTCCGACTTACTGCCGGCAATGTGGACCAAACTGTCACAATGTTTCTGAAGGGACTGAATGACCTGTAGCAACGGGCCCTCGATCCCATACTCATGGAGCTCCCCCACAGGTCAAAAGCCTTCTCCGTGTCTATAAAGCACATGTAGATTGGTTGGGCAAACTCCCATGACCCCTCGAGGACCCTAGTGAGGGGAACCACCCCCAGTCTGCCGATCCAGTGACACCGCCCCTGATGTCCATGCCATGTTGCAAAGGCGTGTCAACCAAGACAAGTGAGGAACATCCAGAGCCTCGAGGAACTTAGGGCTGATCTTGTCCACCACCAAAGTAAACATAGTTTGTTCATTAGAGATCCAGACGAGTTCCAGACGCACCCAACGACTCTGTTACTATTCTGCAAGAGAAGATGCAACAGCGTGAGCCTCAACACCTCACGTAAGGAGACGCCCCGCCAACGGGTCGAGACACTGGACTCCTCAGCCATTCACCAACCACCGGTAATCAAAGTTACCACCGTATAGATTTTGGCAGGCAGGGCGCTCGGTTCTGTTGACAGGGAGGGGCCCTCCGTGGATAATAGTGGAGGCAAATGTTGATCGTTTTATTGGAACAGCTTCAGACTTCCAACATATTTGCTGATCATAGAAACCTGAGCTGAAGCTGCATGAGACTCCATTTATCTTTGGTTTCTGAGTTATTGTTTCATCAGGAAACAAAGTAAAGACGAGGAGTGCTGCAGGAACAGGATTCATTTAATGAATGTTGGTGACGCGACACTAAAGGAGGACTAACTCTGTCTGCAGGTGGAGAACCACCTGGTGCAGAGAAAGGCTCTGGCTGAGTTCCTGGAGGTCTACCAGGAAGCCTCTGTGATTGGCAGATGCTGCAGAAGTTGATGTCGCCCACTGTGCTTCCTCATACCATCATCATCATCAATCTGAAACTTGTTGAAAAGCCCTTAACCCCATCCTCATGACTTTTCTTTGCTAAATGTTTTTTAACTGACTTGTTTTAGGTTTTGTTTTTATTTATAACTGAAGTTAAGCTGCTTCAGGTTTCCAAGTCCACTTTCAGTTTTACAGTTAATCATAATTAATTTATTGTTAACGAGGTTCATTCAGAACTTCTCATTACAGTGTCCTCCTTAACTGAGTTATATTTATTTTTATAATAATTTATCTATTTATTTTAATTTATTGTCTTTGTTTTGTTTTAATAAAAGCACAAATCAGCACCAAACCTGTTTTGTTTACGTTTCCTTTTAAAATCCTTTTAAAAGTAAAGAATCGGTGTTACATTCATTTCTCTCAGATCAACCAGCTGATGTGACACAAACTGAAAGTTTGTGGTTTCACTTTTAATCAGGAACTCATATAAAAACATTTGTCACAGAAACTTTGACTCTGCACCAAATAAGCGTAAAGAGCTGATTCAAAGAGCAAAAGAAGAGTTTCAGCTCGCAGGACGTACCAGACACAGAAGCAGAAAAGATTTTCTGACTCGTCTTCACAACAAAAGTTTCATCTAGGACAGAAACGCTCCTTAAAGGACTGAATATCACTGCTGTCCAAACCAGCTTCAGACTGAATGAGAAACATTATGGATATTTGTGGATTTTTTAAATAACACTATGAGAGAAGTGAGGATGACTCTCAGCTACTACCACCCCTGCATTAACTCTGTTGCTGTAAAAATGACAGTTATAACCATTTTTGTGCTGGCTAAGGTTAATTAGCTGTGGCAGCCATCTTGAAGTGTCAGGATGCACGTTCAGTGATTACTTTGAGAGTTTCATTAAAATCCACCCACTGAGGAGATATTTTGCTAACAGAAAAACACCCAGAGAGACAATCGTTCTGCTTTTGCCTTCTTCTGAGGGAAATAAAAATATAAAACCAACAGTTTTGTTTCTGAATACTGTATTAGGATTACAGAAACTATAAAAATACTAAAACTTAAAATAACTCCAATAAACTGCAGAATAATGAAAATTCAGCTGACAGAGAAAAGAAAACACGTCACAGATGCTGAGAGGAAATTAAAATTAAAAAATAAAAACTCATAATTATTAAATAAAATCCATATTATGTATATAGAATGTTTAAAAACTGCACACAAAACAAATCACAAGACTATTAACACAAAATAAAAACTATATATTTCCATCCATCATCTTCTGCTTGTTCTGAAGTCAGGTCTTGTGGCAGCATCTTGATCAGGGAGGTCCAGACATCTCCTTCCACATCCACCTCTTCCAGCTCTTCTGGGAGGACTCCAAGGTGTTCCCAGGCCAATCAAGAAACACAGTCTCTCCAGCGTGTCCTGAGTCTTACCCGGGGTCTCCTCCCAGTCTGACATGCCCAAACCACCTCAACTGGCTCCACTGGATGTGGAGGAGCAGCAGTTCTACTCTGAGTCTCTTCTGGTAACTGAACTTCTCAGCCTGTCTCTGAGGGAGAGTCCAGCTACCCTGCAGAGGAAACTCATTTCAACCTCCTGTGTCCACAATCACATTCTTTCAGTCACTACCAGAGTTCATGACCAGAGGTGAGGAGAGGAACGTAGACTGACCAGTAAACAGAGAACTTTGTCTTACAGCTCAGTCCCCTCTTCACCACAATGGACCGGTACAGAGTCCACATTACTGCAGACACTGCACCAATCTGTCTGTCAACTTCACGCTCCATTCTTCCATCACAGGCAGAACCTCACCATCGACCTGACCAGAACAATCCTCCGTTTTCTGGTTGAGGACCACGGCCTCAGATTTGGAGGTGCTGGTTCTCATCCCAGCTGCTTCACACTTGGCTGTGAACCGCTCCAGTGAGAGCTGAAGATCACAGCACGATGACGCTAACAGGACCACGTCATCTGCAAAGAGCAGAGATGAATCCTGAGGCCACCAAACTGGACTCCCTCCACCCCCTGGCTGCACCAAGAAATTCTGTCCATAAAAGTTCTGAACAGAATCAGTGACAACGAGCAGCCCTGGAGACGACCACCTCCCACCCTGAAGGGTCCGACTTACTGCTGGGAATGAGAACCAAACTCTCACACCGCTTGCTCCAAGTCCATAAAACACATGTAGACTGAATGGGCAAACTCCCATGACCCCTCGAGGACTCTAGTGAGGGTAAAGAGCTGGTCCAGTGTTCCATGGCCAGGACGGAACCTGCATTGTTCTTCCTGGATCTGAGGTTCAACCAGTGATTGGACTCACTGTTCCAGTACCCCTGAATAGACCTTACCAGGGAGGCTAAGGAGAGTGATGCCCCTGTAACTGGAGCACACCCTCTGATCCCCTTTTTGAAGAGGGAACCACCACCCCAGTCTGCCAGTCCAGTGGCACTGCCCCCGATGTCCACACGATGTTGCAAAGTTGTGTCAACCAAGACAACCCCACAACATCCAGCGCTTTAAGGAAATCAGGGTGAATCTCATCCGCCCCCGGAGCTCTGCTGCAGTGGAGCTTTTGAACTACCTCAGCGACCTCAGCCACGGTTATGGACTGACCAACCCCGAAGTCCCTTCGACTCCGCTTCCTCCATGGAAGCTTTGCTGATGGGATTGAAAAGGTCAGAATAGTATTCCTTCCACCTCCTGATATAAATACATAGTTTATATATAGTTTATATAAACTGTAAAGTTATATAAATGTATATATTTATATATAAACTATATATTTATTATTTGAAATAAAAACATTTAAATGTCACAAAAATGTTATCTCACGCTGTATTAAAAGTCTGCAAGTGTTTGAAGATGTAAAATGTTTGTAAGATTTAGCTAAACATATTTCAATAAAATATAATTTATGTTGTTTATATTTTATTTTCAAACTCAAAGCCTGGATAAATGACAGAGCAGATCTGATAGCTGTGAAAAAATGAATGTTTAAGTTGGATAAACCTTTAAGTTTTACTCATTTCTATCTTTAACTTGATGAAACTCATTCTGAATCATTTCAAAGTGATGCACAAAAACATTAAAATATTAAAATATTCTAACTTTTTCTTGTCTTGTCAAGTTAAATCAACACTTAGTAAAACCCACAACATCACAACAAGCTAATTTAAGTGAGGATGACTCAAATCTTTCACATGTTGCAGTTTTAAACTCAACCTGATAAACTTTGTGTGACTGAAACTTGCTCAGATTTAAAATAAATCTCAGCTTTAGTCAGGAGCAGCGATCACTTTGAAAAAAACTGAAGCGTCTGCAGGTTTCACCACGAGAAGCAGCTGAAGTTATTTCACCTGGAACAAACTGCTGAACCTTAAAGCTGCTTTTATAGAATTAAAAGAGAAAGCAAAAAGACAGAAAAGGGAAGGAAATAACGGTTCTGAGAGTAAAACCAGCAGTTTGTGACATCAGCGTGTTCCCCAACTGTCCACCAATCGTACGACGGGGTTTCCCCTCCACCTCATTACGTAATGAGAAGCTCACAGGACGGACGAGTGGGCTGGTTCTGGTCCGTATACATCACTAACGCCTAAAGGAAAATTACTCTGACACCATTTATCTCACAGACAAAGATGACTCTGAAACGCCATCTGTTTCTGAGGAACCAGGAGCTGTGATGAGAGCTTTAAACACACAGAGGAGCCTCCTCGTTCTCCAATCGTTAATTATCAGCTGCTGCTCAGGATGATGTCACAGCTGTCACATCTGGAGACAAACTAAAACAGCACAACATAAAAGGCCTGACGGGCCTCAGGCTGAACTCAAATTTAAAAGTCTTCAGTGAGGGTTTATAAAAAGTAAGAGCTGGACTTTTCAACACTGACAATAGAAAGAGGAAGTTGTGCTGAGTTGAAAAGTCATGACTGAATGTAGTTTTCTATCCATCCCAACTTTCACTTTAATTTCACTTCCACAAAACCACACCCAGCATTTGTTTCTTTATGCTGCATCATGAATTTATAACAACTTAAAAGCATAACCACTGCCTAAATACACATTTTTCTACGTATTAGATTAGATCTTTGTGTATATGTTAATCATCTATTTTACAAACAAAGTAAAGCTAAATACACATTGTTCTCTACAAAAAGTCTAATGAGAGAATTAAATGAGTCATTTTCTGCTGCCAGCCATCAGAGTAATGTGATTACATTCAAACATTGAATACTTCTACACTTCAGACCATCTCGGCTGAAACGGAGTCGAAACAATATTCAGAAGAAGCAAAGTCATTCTAGGAAACTCAGCTGAGGAGCGCATTAAAGAAAAAACTGGAGCTAAGATCATCTGTAACAAGCTGAGCTCAAATAATTTCACGTCTAGAGGGAAAATATCAGTACTTGACCCCAATTGATCATTAATTGATCAAAACTGATCATTACTGATTATAACTGATCATTAACTGACTGTAACTGATCATAACTGATTATAACTGATCATTACTGATTATAACTGATCATTAACTGACAATAACTGACCATTAACTGACCATTAAGCAATCATGACAGATTATAACTGATCATTAACTAACTGTAACTGATCATAACTGACCATAAATGACCATAACTGATCAACTGATTAACTGATTGTAACTGATCATTAACCGATTGTAACTGATCGTTAACTGATTGTAACTGATCATAACTGATTGAAACTGATCATTAGCTGACCATAACAGACCATAAATGATAATTAACTGACCATTAAGCAATCAAGACTGATTATAACTGATCATTAACTTATCATTAACTGATCATTAACTGACCATAATGCCCATTAGCTGTTCATAACTGGTTATAACGAATTATTAACTGGCCATAACTGATTATTCATTAGATGATTGTAACTGTTCATACCTGATCATGATCATTAACTGATCATAACTGACCATAACAGATCATTCACTGACCATAACTGATCATTCATTGATCATTCACTGATGATAACTGATCATTAACTGATCATTCACTGACGATAACTGATCATTAACTGATTGTAACTGATCATAGCTGATTATAACAGATCATTACTGATCATAACTGATTGTAACTGATCATTACTGATAATAACTGACCATAACCGACCAATGGCTGTTCATAACTGATTGTAACTGATCATAACTGATTAATAACTAACAATAACTGAGCATTAACTAACCATTAAACAATCACAACTGACCATAGCTGATCATCAACTGATTGTAACTGATTATAATTGATCATTAACTGATCATAACTGACCATAATTGACCATCACTGATCATTAACTTATCAATGACTGACCATAACTGATCATTAACTGATTATTAACTGACCATAACTAACCATTAGCTGTTCATAATCTTTACAACTGATCATTGACTGACAATAACTGATTATAACTGACCGTAAAGTACCATAACTGATCATTAACTGATCACTAACTGATGATAACTGATCATTAGCTGATTGTAACTGTTCATACCTGATCATAACTGATCACTAACTGACCATAACTGATCGATAATTGATAGTTAAATGATTATTAACTGATCATAACTGACTGTATTTGATCATGGTCAGTTGTAACTGACCACAACTGACCATTAACTGATCATCAAATTTAGCTGTAAACAAAAGAAAGGAATATTTTCTGTCAATTTTAAACTGTTTCATTTATTTTTTCATCCTAACGAGTTATTTTAACCCACAGACAGTCTTTAATTGATGTAGAAATTGTGTTAGATGTAGAAAACAATCAAACTAAAAATGTTACAAATTAAATAATTTTGGGGTATTTTGCAGTTTTGTCTTTAAATTTAGGGACAAATCAAACCTGAACACTTTTCTTTCATAGCAGAAAGTAATAAAGGTCAACAGGTCGTCTGGACTGAGCTCATCTCTTGATGAGAAATCACTGAGCGGCGGCATTAGTGAAACCTTGAAGAACAGTCTGAACACTCAAAGTAAGCTTTGTGGACGACTCTCAGCTACAACCACACCAACTTTTAGCTCAAAATCAGAAAAACTGACGGAGATATGGTCGATTTGTTTTTCTTTATAAAGTCCGTGGGCTGTGGCGGCCATCTTTAATTGGATTAACTCCAGAAGTTAATCAGCCGTGGAGGTACACCCGACAGTTACTTTCATTCAAAGTAATTCAGTGTTCTATGAAATATTTTTGATAAAAAACACACAGACAGACTAAAACATCATCGGCCTTCACCATCCGGCAGCGGGCGATAATCTCTAAATATTTCCTCATCATTTAATTGATGAATATCATTTCTAAGTCTCCAAGAAATAAAAAAGCAGCAAAGATTTTCCTGTCATCATTAATTCTCGTGTAACTTAAATCTTAGTTTGTTGGTTTTATTGGAAGGTTTCGATGGCGACTGCAGCATTGAAACGTCACTTCGCCTAACTCAGACCTTCCCTGCTTTATAGGAAAACAAACGTTTTTTTGGTCATTCTCCACTCTGTCACCTTCCTACACTGAAGAGTGTCTGAGAGGAGTGTTAAACCACAGCGTTTGACTCAGGTGAACAAACCCTGACGACGGGACTTTTCTCTCAGACCAAGAAGAAAAGGTGACGACAGCTGAAGAAAGGTGGCCTTTCTCCAAAGTTTAGAAAAGCTGAGTCGTCCTGCTGACTGACGAGGATGGACACGAGTTTACAGATCTGTTGGATCTGTTGAGGCGTTTTCATCTGAGACTAAACCAGTGACTGTCCAAACGGTCTGCTTCATTTAGCAGCAGACTCAAAGGTGAAACGTTGGTTTTCAGTTGGCAGGTCCCACTCAGACAGAGTGACGACAGAAGGTTTCCAGTTTTAAATTAAAATGAGCTCCTGACTTGGACAGTCCAGCTGAGTTTGGCTTCATAGTTTGGGTCTAAAAGGACTAAAAATGTGAATATTTTCAGGTCTAGTCTGTTCAAAGTTGTGGGACAATAGAAGCAAAACTAAAGAATGTTCAGGCAGACTCGCCCAAGTCACAGTTCATCGTGTTGAAAACAAAACCTTAATAAAGTTGTTTTTTAAACCAGTCAGTCTCACAGCGTCGTGTCGACCCAAATAAAGTCATAAACATAAAACAATTTCCGACTGATTCACCCTTTAAAAAAATGTTGTGGTCGAGTCGAGGTCCCTGCCCTAAATCGAGTCCTTTTGGTTTAGCTCGGTCTGAGTTCGTATGTCAGCCATGAAAGAATCTGCACCTCCTCGACGTACCACGGAGGCACCATTCAATGGATGTATTAAATATATATTTTAAAAGTAAATAATGAATGCTGATGTTGCGAGGTTTGAAAAACGGTGGGTTTGATTCTGGTGATGGCGACGCTCATGATTGGCGTCTCTCTTTGGTCATTCAACGTCCTGCTACTGACGTTGAATCTTCGGGGGGGACCACCCACTGGACACTCTGCAGCTGTCCCGAGTGGAGCTTGTGAACATAAGATGCTCCGAACGTTTGGACTCATGAGCCGAGTGTGAAGGCTGAGATCAAAATGCGGAATTAAAAAAAAAAAAAAATCTGAATTAAGATCAGAAACCAGCAGATGGAGAAGCTTCCTGTCGTTCTTTTAAATATGTCAGATTTTACTCACTTTTCAACAGTGATGTTTGCAAATATTAAAACTAAGACAACAGCAGGTAGGTGAGCAGACAAAAAGCTAACAGATTTATTGTCATGTTAAATATTTACTATAGAATAAAACTGATCTGAAGCAAAGAGTTATGAAACGTTCTGCATAATTCTTTAAAATTATCTAAAATACGTTCAGGTTGAACAAATCAAATGAGCCTGCAAGATTCTCTAAGGCTGCCACTGAAGCTCCAAACTTAATGCTTCTACTGCATTTTACAAACTTAAAGCTTAATAATAATGAAGGATTTAAACCACCAAAACCTGTATTCAGAAACTGGAATGGTTTCCACTAAAGCAGCGACTCAAACCAAACTTGACTGGAAGTTGAACAAAAACGACCATGAGACTCTTCAGGGCTTATTTTTCAGGAAAAATCAAGTGAGTTCTTATAAAAACAGACACTTCCTCGTGTGAAGGCCCGGTGTTTGCAGGGGATACCCACACATGAAAACACCTGACTGTTGTCACAGCTCACCTCTCCGTCATCCTGTTCCACCTCCTTCCTGTCAGCAGCCATCAGACAGCTGGTCCTCAAACATCTCCCAATGCTTATGGAGAGAAGAAGAAGAAAACGAGTTCAGGTTAACTTTTAAAAACCTGCTGTTGAAGCTACTTTAAAACGAAGAAGATCCAGAACTGGTTCTTTGATTTAAAACAGATGGTTTAAGGCTCAAACATTAATTCAGAGTTTTTTACAACAAAATTATTTCCAAACATCACCTTCAGAAGACTCATAATTAGTTAAATGAGGTTCAGCCCTAAGTGCCTCCTATAAATAAATAAGGGCTGCCACCAAGAGAGACATAATGAAGACCAAGGACAGAATAAAGGCAATGGTTGGAAGGGAAAAAAGCTAATCTGTTTCTTCCTTTTTTCATTAATTCAACCTTTATTCAACAGGTTAGTCTCATGGAGTCGACCCATTTTCAAGAGAGACCTGTTTTAGACAGACAACAATAATTCAACAAAGAGCAATTAAACCAAATAAAAGTACCATCGTTATAAAAACAGTCAAATCGAGGTGCCATATAAAACAAGGTAAAATACTAATAACAAGAACAAAGTTACATAAGCAAATAAGTCTTAAACATGTGGAACGTGTTTTACTGTCCATCCAAGACAACAGTATATCTCTCATCACACTGACAACATTCCTACAGTGTAGCACGGCAATGGAAGCATAATGCTGTGGGAATGTTTTCCATCAGCAGGGACCTGAAAACTGGTCAGGATTTAAAGAAAAGATGCATGAAGCAAAATATAGAGAAAATAAACTTGCTGGAGTGTTCCCCAGATGTGACTGAGGTCAACCTTCTAGCAGGACAACCACCATGAACATATGGCCAAAGAACAGACCACTGCTTTAAGGAGAACCAGTTAAAGGTCCAGACTGGTCCAGTCCAAGCCCATTCCTCAGTCCAACTGAGAACCTCTGGTTTGATGTAAAGATTGTGAGACGTTCAGTCATGAAGGAACAAAACGTTCAGAGGTCAGATGGATGAAGATCATGTGGACAGACCTGAGGAGACAATGCTGGATCTGCTGCAACAATATTATCTTTGGAAGGTGAAAAGTTATGCACACTCAAAACTTTGTATTATTTTTGTCTGAAAGCTGGGCCAGGAATCTGCGATCTGTTCTTCTGTTTCGGTTTTGTCTGTAATTTTTGGTTTAGGTAACTTTACAGTTTAGGACTTAAATTAGATTTGAAGTATTTGTTTGACTAATTTTAGCTTTTAGCTACAGTACCTGCCCAAATTTATTTTACATTTCAGGTTGTATGATTTCTATTGATTTTATTCAGTTTTCTTACGTAAATATTTCAAAATTTGCTTTAAAACCAACTCAAAATGTAAAGGATTTGATGGAGGTATTTAATCACTGTTTGTATGAAAGAGGCTAAAAACATACATACTTGTTAAAATGTCTGTTTTCTCTTCTGCAGCTCCTAAATGTGGACTCCTGAAAGAAATACACTATTTGTTTTAGCTTCCTTCCTCTGACAACCAATAAATATAAAAATTAATCAAATGTTCTACGATTTCAGATACTTAAGTACTGTACCTTATATCAGATAAAGTTTTTACAATGCAATAGGGCTAAAATCAGATCAATACAGTAAAATGATCATCCCTGTACAGTATTCTAACAGAGTTAGACATTTTAAAACTTAACTGCTATATGTCAAGCAATTTATATTATTTACATTATTCAAAATTTATTTTCCCCTCAGTTTACTGAATAGCTGTAGAAAATTAACCCACCTAATAATTCAACTTTCTTTTTTAGTCCCCAAAACTGAATTTAAGACAATACCTAACAGGAAATGCTCGAAAATTGTAATTACCTAAAACATTTTATTTGATTATAAATATTAAAATTATTAAAGCCTTGTTGTATTTTTGCCCTTTGTTCAACATCACCCTGCTAAACTTCGGAGGCTATATAAAATATATATTAAAGAAT
>JARVGV010000694.1:1895469-1912814 GCA_031762435.1 Hypsolebias longignatus
CTAAACCTAACCTTACACCTGACCCAGAGGACCAACCCTAAACTTAACCCCCTTACCCTTGTGCCTAAACCTAACCACGTGAAGCGATTATCAACGCTAACAACGTACCTTTAAACCCACTAGGAGGTACAGGAGGTGCAGTCTGAACGCTACATATGGGGATGATAACGACTAATAATGGCCATTTAAAGGCTGATAACATTTGAAGCGGGTGCTCCCTACAGCAAGACGTGGCTAAAATACCTTCAGAGGAAGGACTCCTAACCAAATTCCTGAACTTTGAACAAGGTCCTGATTCTTTGGTTCGTCTGCTTCTCCAAGACTCAAATACGTGAACAGCTCCTCTTGAGGCAGAGACTCATCCCCAGCCCGGAGAGACCGCCCCAACAGAACCACATCATCTGTAACCAGCAGAGAGGGCTCTGTATTTTACCAAACCAGACCCCATCTCTGTACGAGTCCTGAGAGCCTGTCCTCAAACACCCCAAACAGGATCAGAGACCGACCCTTAGCAGGAACGAGCTCGGCTTCAGGACAGACGGAACAGTTCAACGTCTCTGAACGAGCAGATCTTCTGGAGTGAGCTGAAGCAACAAGATGTTAAGAAGCAGAAAAACTGTGTTACCTTCAGCTTGAAACCCTCCGGCTGCGTCTGGTGTTTAAAGTTAGCCGTTAACTGCTTGAATGTGCAGTAATCAGTCATGAAACCAGATGAACAGGACAGGATTAACAGGCGGCTGCAGCACCGTGCATGTGTTCAGTGGCTGCAGGACTTGTTGCATCATCTCTGTTGGTTTGAAACAAAAAAAAAAAAAAAGGCGGGAATGCGACCAGCTGTTTCCTGTCTGTAGTTCAGCTCGGCCGAAGCTAGATGGAGGCAAAGTCTCATTCTTTTTACAAACGGTTCTGTTTTAAAGGTCCACTGACATCATCTTCAGCTCTCACTGGCAAACAGCTGATGTTTGTGTCTGCTTGTTAGCAAAATATCTCATAAACCACTGGACTTGTTTTAATTAAATGTTCACAACAAACTAATCATTAGTCGCACATCTTCTACTGATAAACTTTTCTACTCAACCCAATTCAGAATGGTCGCCATAGCAACGCAGCTTTACCAACCTCCTCGTTACATTTACAGACACCGAGCTACAGTGAACATGGTAGTAGCTGAGAGTCGTCACAAACACACTGTCCAAGAGCTAATGCGTCGTGTTCGTGACGTCGTTTACCGTTTTTTCACCCAAATGATTGTTTCTTCATCTGAAAACAATCTTAGTTTAATTCTCTGGAATAAAAGGCGTTTAATTATTAAATGTTTTTTAGGTAAAAATGTTTTAATAAAAAAGTAAAAGCTGCAGGAGCCATAAAAGTCCAAAAAGAAATCAGGAACCTTTCTGACTGAAACTCTGATAAACCATGAGAAGGAAATCTGAACCAGAGAAACAGAGAAAACTAACGAAACCATAAAAACCTGAGCTGGATCTTAAACTGAGACTCAGGACAAGAAGAAGAAAACGGAGAATTCACAGCTAAAGAAGCTCAAAAACACAAAACTGAACTCTCAGATCAGATTTTAACAGATTACCCTTAACTGGATTCTCAGATTATAACAGATTATCCTTAACTGGAATCTCAGATTATAACAGATTATCCAAAACTGAGCTCTCAGATTTTAACAGATTATCCTTAACTGAACTCTCAGATTAACAGATTATCCTTAACTGAACTCTCATATTATAACAGATTATCCTTAACTGAACTCTCAGATTATAACAGATTATCTTTAACTGAACTCTCAGATTTTAACAGATTATCCTTAAATGAACTCTCAGATCAGATTATAACAGATTATCCTTAACTGGATTCTCAGATTATAACATATTATCCAAAACTGAGCTCTCACATTTTAACAGATTATCCTTAACTGAGCTCTCATATTTTAACAGATTGTCCTTAACTGAACTCTCAGATTTTAACAGATTATTTTTAACTGAACTCTCAGATTATAACATATTATCCAAAACTGAACTCTCAGATTATAACAGATTATCCTTAACTGGATTCTCAGATTATAACAGATTATCCCAATTGCAGATAATCCTGAAACCCTTCAGCGAGCAGGATGATTGTTCAGATTATGTTTCTGCTTTGTGGAAATCTAAAGAATGAAAACAACCGAGAGTCGCCCACACATCAGGGACAAGCTGCAGGTGGACGAGTCCTTGAACCTTGAGTCCTTGAACCTTGAGTCCTTGAACCCGCCCTCACCTGGACGTTTGTCTTCCTGTCCTGATCCACAGAAAACTCACCGTTCGTTCGTTCTTGTAGTTTCCATTAAGACGTCTCTGCAGGCGACAACTTCTGGAGCCTGAGTCAGTTGATTTTACTGCTGAAGTTTGGTTTGGGGTGGTAGCTGAGAGTCATGTCCAACACGTGCTCTGAGCTCAGACCACTGGAGGTGGTGTGGTGGTTGTTGAGAGTCATGACCAGCACGTGCTCTGAGCTCAGACCACTGGAGGTTCGTCTAAACGTTCGTTGGGCCCGGCGGCGGATGGTTTGCGTTCCTTCAGATGACGGAGGTGTTGCAGCAAAACTTCACACCCTGAGGGGTTCTCAGTTTGTTTCTGAACCAGAGCTGCAGTTGGACTGAGGACAGAAAAGTGGGTGGAGCTTCAAGATTAAACTTTTGTTTTAGCACCTGGAGCATCAGTCAGCCTGAATCTAAATGTTATTGACGTGAACTGATTTTGAGAAATTGTCATTTCTGTTTGGTATTTGGAAACAAAGAGAGGGAGGGGCTCAGAGGGGGGAGGAGGAGGAGGAGGTGCTAAAGGAGCACACCCTGAGGGAGAAGAACAGGTGAGACGGGCCCTGCTCTGATTACCTCTCTGTGCCTTCACCTGCAGGAGCTGCTGTGCTCGGAGGATCTGTGAAGAGAAGCCATGGCGGTGAACAAGTGCGTCAAATACTCGCTGTTCTTCTTCAACCTCCTGTTCTGGGTGAGTCTGAAACACAGAACCTGCAGGACCTGGACCCAGCTGTCCAGTCTGGGTCGGGTCAGGCTCTTTGACCTTGACTCAACAAGGTCGGAACAAAAACAGGTTGATGTTTTTCCTCTTTCATTAATTTGATGGGTTGTTTTGTGTGGAGCGTCAGCTGACCTTCATCCAACAGAGCTGAGATCAGTTTCAGGGCGTGGTCGCTGCCCAGGCTCACCTTACGCTCCCATCAGGCCCAGGATGTTCATGTGAAGAACTTAACTGCTTGTAAAACATGAACATGTGTTTGGAGCTGCTCCTGGTCCAGCAAGATGTTTTAATCTCATTTCCTGCTTTAGATGAAGCAAATGTCCTGATTTGGTTATTGAGCAGCTCATTTTAATGCAGCTGTCGCTCAACAACTTCTGTTTGTTCCTGTTTGTTCCTGTTCAACAAACAGACGTCTGCTGCATCAGACGATGTTCACAGACGTCTGCTGCCACTCTTTAGGATTTAAAGAAGGAAATAAACCTCACAGTTAGTTGAAGCCCTGAAAAGAGAGTTTGTTGGTTCAAATCCAACAGACTCACTTCTTACTGTTTAGTTCTCATCGTTTGACAATGGTTTGGTGTGAAGTAGAACAATGTCACAAGATGAGGTCAAAGGTCAGCTGGGATTAAAAAGTGGTGTAAGAATTGTGTTCGGATTAAAAAATCAAGCCATGAATGAGTTGGACCTTCTTCCAAGGTCAACGCAGCGTCCACATCTACCACAAAGTCCAACAAACACCGACGTCTGCCAACTCAGTCGTTTTACTCCCTAACCTTTAAAAACTTTTAAAAACTTTTAAAAACTTTTAAAAACTTTTAAAAACCTTTAAAAAGAGTCCAAGTAAAATTGCAAAGCGTCACTTGTTGTGACCCTGCCAGGTTTATTTTAGTTTTTATTGTGATGTTGCTGATCAAAGCGGTGTGTTCTGACTGGCTGCTTGAAGCTCCAGTGATGTCCAGCAGGTGAACCAACACTGGACCAACTGGGACCTCTTTAACTTCAAACGCTGGCCTGAATATCGTTTTATTTTAGTTTATTCTCTTGTTCTGGAGATCATGTCTCAGTTGGTCCTAATGGTACCACACATGTTGATCTTTAAAATGTTCTGTTTGTCAATGTGTTTGACATCATGGTTAAACTGGGTTAAATGGTGGGAAATGTCCTGATTCATGCTCTATAATCCAGGTAGAAGTTAAATTAGACGCAGTGGAGGGCGGACTCCAGAAACCACCTGAGCACCATCGACTGGTTGACCCACCATGTGAAGGTGCTTTTTATAGGACTGGGTCTGTTGCAGCTCCTCAGACTGATGAACACTTCAACTCAAACCGTCCAGAGAACCTGACTGAACTTTAACTGGTGGAAAAGTTTTAACTGGTGGAAAAGTTTTAACAGTTCAGTCAAGAGAACTTTGTTTTGGTAGTTTTGAGTAGTTGATCCATGAGCAGACGGCAGCGTCCCCTGCGTCTCCTCTTTAACCCTTCGTTGTGCGGAGCTAATCATTAACACATCAGCAGTCTTGGTTTGAGCTCGTTGCCTTCAGGGATCAGAGACGAGTGAAAGTCTTTCAGTTTGACATTAAAGGACTTGAAGGACGACAAAGTTTAGGTTTGAGATTTATTTACACATGAACAAATCACAAAATGACTAATGGATGGAAAAACTAACGTCATGCCAAGAGGAGTGACTATCGTGGAAAAGTTTCCAAACCAAAATAAGATCTGCTCAGTTCAAACTATTAAAAAAGACGAGGGACGTGGAGAAAAACATATTTTTAGACTGATCCTGAAGATCAACCTCAGACTGATGGAAGAACAAACCACAACAGTCTGTCAGCTACAGTTTCTTACGGTCTGTGAAGTTCTTTAGATAAGCTTGTCCTGGGTGGAACCTCGACGGTAGCTTGATGCAGACCACCTTGGTGTAGAACCCTTGGTCCAGGCCCCTTTGGTCCAGGCCCCTTTGGTCCAGGCCCCTTTGGCCCAGGTCTCTTTGGCACAGACTACTTTGGTCCAGACTAGCTGAATGTTTGTGGCTGGCTTAGATCCTCAGATGGAAGGGGGCTCTCCAGAGTTTCATGGTTCTAAGTTCAGGTAAATAACGGGTCGTGGCTGTTTGTTGGTAGACTCTCAGACTTCTGAGAGAAGAGCTCTCAACTCCATCCTCTTTGTTCTGGTGTAGACAGAAGACCTTCTTCTGGTGGTTTCACACCAACTCACTGAAAGGAAAGTGGTGTGCAGCTGGATGAGCCCACATCTTTTTTATTAACCGTCATCGACCATCTTCATCCACCTTTACCAAACATTCACAAGTGATCACCTCTAGATAGGAAACTGTTAGAAGTCCACCTGAAACAAAGTGGAACATCTTTACACGTTACATGTGACCTTCTCTCATCTTGCTGATTTAAAAATGTAACTTCAGAGTTGGTTTCTTTTGACCCGTCTCTTTCCAGGAGTGGAGTTGAGGTGCAACGTATCCCATAGACCGCTGGTTCCTGTAGAGATGAACTCGTAGTCCTGCGTCACTGCTGGGTCGTTGGACCGGGTCAGAGGAGGTTTCTGTTTGGGGTTTGTTCTGTTCCTGTCAGGTGTGACGCTCAACAAACCGCTGACATCAGCTGCTGCCCTCGTTTTGGGTCTTTAGCTGCTTGTGTCGCTGCTGGAAAACGACCGAGTTCACACGGTTTGAGTGAACTTTGATTCACTGCAGGTCCTGCACATGAAGCGCTGCGGCGGATCCTGTTGGCCACACATCTACTGAGTGGTTTTAAAAGTTTTCTTTGTTTATCAAAGGGTTCGTCCATTTTAAAAATAAATGCATGGGAGCAGAGCTTTGGTAGTTTTTGTTCCTTGATAGAAGTTCAGAAAACGCTGGTGGCTTTAGGGTGGGGTTGTGTGTTCAGAGGCCTCTTCTTGACAAACCTGCTCAGCGGTTTCCAGCATGACAAAAGTACCAAATACCTGAAGGCCTACGTGTGGGTTTTGTTTTAAATTCCCACCAGGAGTACCTGTCGAAGGACTCCGGTTGTTTGTAGAGAGCCGGAGTGAGCGATGATGGGTGTGTGTGTTTGTGTGTGTGTGTTTGTGTGTGCCACTGAGTAACAAGTCGGTCTTGTTGGGTCATATTTGAATCCTTGAGGATTTTGGTTCTCGGTTACACAAAGGTGTTTGAGCCTGAGAGTCCGCGCAGAGGGTTGAAACGCCCACGAGCCTTTGTGAATGAACCTGCTGTCAAAATAAAAGCCTAGACTCCGCCCCTCAGCTTGAAGCAAAGGAGTGACTTTCATTAAAGATTAATTCCAGTTTTCATCACTTAATCTTTACTGCTCAAAGATTAACATTTACTGGGATTAAACTACAAATTTGAGCCACTTTGATTTTCTGTAATCCAGATTATTTAAAAAAATTTAGATAATCCAGTCGTTACCCGACTTTAATCCTGACCATTTTTAATTTAAAGACTGTTAATCCGAGATATTTTAGCAACAGTTTAGTCTCTTAAGCACTTCTTGCCACAAACATTTAATCCCAACTACAAACAAGAATCAAGAAATAATTCCCTTTATTTCTGATTTATAGTAATTTTACAATAAGATTAAAAAAAAACATCAGAATATTTTCTTTTTGGAGTTTGACCATAAAACATAATCCAGATTAAAAACGTACGCTGGATCATGCCTTTCATGGTGGCAAACGGTTATATTGTCTGTGCTCTTCTGTTAGCAAAACATCTCATGAACCACAGGAAGTCCATCTACAACAGATTTTAACTCTGTGAAAGATGGCCACCACCGGTGGACGTGGATTATACTTTATTTTTGTCATGGTCGTCTGACGCTTTAAAACGTTGTCGCTCGCTGCGGCGGGCGATATGCATTCCTTCGAATCAGATATAATCAGGATTTAAAACGATCAGATTAGAATTGGAGCTGGATTAGATTCTGGCGAGACGCTCGTCTCGATTCCTGTTTTTTCTTTTTGTTGTAATCCAAACTAAAGTTTTAATTCAGATTATTACAGCAACACATGCCTGAGGTGACGTTGTAAAATTTTCTAATCTTGTATAATCTGGATTAATTTCATGATAACTCAACATGAATCCAATCAGTCCTTGAACACTTGCTTGTCTCCCGCCGCCCGTCCCTCAGCTGTTAACGAGTCACTCGGCACCAAATGGTAACTTTGTGTCAAACTGACGGAGTTGGAGCCGTTTGTGTTCGCTAAGGTCGGTTTTATGTAGCGGCCATCTTGAATCACATCGACTCTAAAATAATAATTTTATTTTCTCAGATACGAACTCTTATTTCTTAAAATGGATCAAACCTTCCTTGAGGCCTTTAAGAATAAAAGTGTAGAAGTTGGTTCTGACGGGTCATCAAACCCGGTCCGGTCCGTTTCATTGGTTTTTGTCTTGAATGATCCGGTCTGTCGTGTTTTCATTTCAAACGTGGATCTACAGGTTTGACCGCAGATCCAGCGCGCTGCTGGCGACCACCTGAAAACCAAAACCCGTCGGTTCGACTCCTAATCTGATAAAACGTGAAGCGGGTTTCTGAGCGGCCGCCTCGCAGGTGACCAGAACCTGCGGTCAGACGGTTGAAGCCAGATCCAGGCGGAGCTTTCCGTCTTCTTGGGCGACGAAACCCTGGGCACGTTTCTGTCGGTCGCTCGACCCGCCGGAACTTCACGCCTTTTTTTCCGCTTGAACAGCTGAAACCGTTTCAGCTCCTCTTCAAGGTGAACTTTAAAAAGTCACTGAAGTTTAAAAAAACAGTGTCGGTCAAGTTGTGAGCCTTAAGGGACACCGTAGTGTTGAGGTGTCTGTGCTGGATTAAAAAACAACTAATCTCTAAACGAGGATTTTAATGTTGTTCCCAAACCGGCCCAACAACCTCAACATTCATGGTTCATGACGCTCTGCTCTGATTGGCTGACACGAGTCACATGATTCACACTTCCTGTTTCCTGGAAATGAAAAGTGGACGTTGAGCTAAAACAGTAGAACCTGCAGCCCAGAGATTAAAGTTTAGGATTACAGTACTGTATTTGGAACATGTGAGACGTTCAGGTAATCTGGGTGAAATCTGAGACCTCCAGTTTAAAAAATTTGTTGCACATGTTGAGATCTGAACTCAGAGGCTGGTTCTGTCCTGGTTCTGTCCATCTCTGGGCTCGATCCGTCCACCAGAACGTTGGAGAAAAGGTCGTCTGTCTGAAAGACCTCACCGTCCGCCATGGTTCTGGACCTCGTTCTGTAAAAATCTCCATGTTCTGGACCTTGTTTTGTAAAAATCTGCAGGTTCTGGACCTCGTTTTGTAAAAATCTCCAGGTTCTGGAAATCGTTTTGTTAAAAATCTCCAGGTGCTGGACCTCGTTTTGTAAAAATCTCCAGGTTCTGGACCTCGTTTTGTAAAAAGCACCAGGTTCTGGGCCTCGTTTGTAAAAATCTCCAGGTTCTGGGCCTAGTTTTGTAAAAAATTTCCAGGTTCTGGACCTCCTTTTGTAAAAAGCTCAAGGTTCTGGACTTCGTTTTGTAAAAATCTCCAGGTTCTGGACCTCATTATGTAAAAATCTCCAGGTTCTGGACCTCGTTCTGTAAAAATCTCCAGGTTCTGGACCTCGTTCTGTAAAAATCTCCAGGTTCTGGACCTCGTTGTGTAAAAATCTCCAGGTTCTGGACCTCGTTTTGTAAAAATCTTCAGGTTCTGGACCTCGTTTTGTTTAAAAAAAAAAAAAAAATCCAGGTTCTGGACCTCGTTTTGTTTAAAAAAAAAAAAAAAAAAAATTCCAGGTTCTGGACCTCGTTGTGTAAAAATCTCCAGTTTTTAACAGACAGAGAAATTAAACAACGTTCTTCTTCAGCTGATGTAACTTTGAGTCCGCTGGTTCAAGATGGCCGCCACAGCTACTCGACTTCAGCTTCATTTCTCCTCATGAGAAGATTCAAGTTGAACTCTGGCGTGGAAGGCGACGGGCGATAATTCCCTCAAAGATCCGGTTCTTTTCTGTGGAGAATGAGTTGAAAGAACGAGAAGCGTGAACGATTTCTGTTAAATAATTTTAAATAAAACAGATTCTACAACTTCTCCTGAAAGATTAGAAACTAGAAGTCACTTCAAATTTATGAACGTCTCAAAGTCTCTGGACCCAGCTGTTTCACCACGACGTACCCCCATGTTGTGCCACTTTGTACCCATCAAGTTTATTGACACACTTTACGACCCTAGTCCTGATCGTAACCACGGTTCATCCAACGTGTGAAGTAACGCGTCGAGCAGGTTCATAAAAATGTTTCAGTTAGCTGTCGAGGTTTGGACGAAGAGACCGAAGCGAACGTCCTGCCTCTTCACTGGGTACCAACTGGTTTATAAACACTATCAATATAAATTCATTGAAGGAATCACTGTCACCTGTTAAAGGTAAAAATGAATGTCCTGCATTCTGTTAGCGCTGAATGTGAGGAGGACTTTCGGCTACTACATGCTAAACGTTAGCTCGTGTCTGTAAAAGTGAGTTATGGGCGGCCATTTTTAATCAGGTTGACTGAAAGTGAATCAGTTGTAGACGTTCATCCAGTGATTCATGGTTCACGCACACGCACGCACACACACAGTCTACCTGTCTTTCATGTAATAAAATGTCTGAAGGTTGTTTTACATGAAACTTGCAGTAAATTGTTTGACGGGTTCGTCTCGATTCGATGGACTGGTTCAACTGGTTCGACTGGTTCGACTGGTTCGACTGGTTCGACTGGTCAGGTCTGAGGAGCAGCTCAGGAAATCCTCGACGTTCTTTTAGTCAAGTTGATGTAAAAACTTTCAGGGCGGGGTTTGTGTTTGTGTTTCTGCTCCTGGGAACAGAAGTCGCGTCTCGTTTTTTTGTTTCCGTCCAATCGTTGATTCGTCGTCACGTCTGCGGTAACGTTTTAAAGGGCTCGCACAAAAGAATGCTTATCGCCCGCCACATTCAGGCTGCAGTTTTAGCTTCGGATCAGCTCATTGACCTGGAGCTGCATGAGACGCCAGAATGTAGTTGCCGCCGCCTTCGTCTTAATTTGACAGTAAATGCATGAACCAAAGTTTTCAGAGTACTCGTGTGTATTTCAGACATTTTTCTTTATTTTCCACTTAATAAATCAATTTGCTCCAAGGCTCATAGAACTGTAGTGAACTTAAAAATGTTAGTTTTCAGTTTTGAATAAAAAGCTTAAACATAAATAAATAAATGTGGATGGATGTTGTAGTCATTTAAATATTATTTGGATAATTTAACTGTAGCTGTGAGTTGTAAAGTCACTTTTTGAAACATTTAGTCTTTCAGTCCAGCAGGACTTTGGTTTAAAACGTGTGTTGTAACGTTGAAGAAGAGTCTTGATGAAAGAACTTCATCAGGAGCTGTAATGCTTCCTGTGGGATGTATCTCCATGGAAACGCACACGCTGAGCCCTGATCTGATTTCCGTTTTAGAAATTAATTATTGATGGTGGATTAGTTCTTCAGTGTTGAGCTCCATCGGCTCACGTTTCATTTCACGTTCGGCTCGAGCAAAAACCAGAGCGTGGAGTTTTGCTGGTTTTCCCAAATGACCAGTGAATTAACGTGAACTTGTTTTTTGTGTGTGGTGTTGGTGGTGAAGTGACTCGTCCTGATCAGAAACTCTTAAGAACGGCTCCTGAATGCCGTCGGCCGCTGCTTGTTGCGTCTTCACGGACGATCCAACCAGCTGGACGTTCATTCTGTCGTTAGACCGTCTGCTTCCCTGCCGGGAAAACGTTCACTCCCTCCTGAGGGTCATTAGACTCTTTGTTTATCTGGCTCACATCACGTGCATGAAGGAGTGAATGCATCATCCACACCTTCTGGAAGTGACCAAAACGTGTTGTAATCTGGTCAAGGACCCTACTGACCCTCAGGTGGGAGGGGAGTGGCATTAATCTGCATGTTAATGTAAATGTATTAACCGTGGACCTCGGGCAGTTCAAAGCTGAAGGTGAAGATGTTTCAGTTCCTGTTCAGGATCTTCACAGAAGTCCAGTTGCTTTAATTTGAAATGTAAAGGATTTATGTCCTGGACGACCGTAGCCTCAGCACGAAGCCAGTCCTGCCTCAGATTCTTGACATCCAAGCCTCAATGACGCGCTCCACCCACGAGCCGGCTTCACCAAGACCCTGCTTCTTCTTCCACGTTCTGATTGGTCCACGTTTTGTGTCCCGGTGTAGTGGCTTTAAAAATGCTCCTGGAAAAGACGAGTCTCAAGCGTTTGACCAGTAATTAATCCATTTATCTGAGATCCGATCATTGCAACGGCCTGAGCAGGGTTTTCCAGATGCTGTCCCTCGCTCCTCCTCCTCGATGACGTTGACGGATCAAACGGTGCCAACTCCAGTAAAAATGTCTGTTTACTCTTATCTGATGTTTCACGTTGACTCCACCAGATGTTGCCTCATGTTCTTTACGACTTGGTTCTGAATATCAAAAGTGTAACACATCAAATGTTTGTTTTCCTCCTCAGCTCAGCGGTTGCATCATCCTGGGCGTCGGGATCTACCTTAAAGTCTCCAATGCTAAAATCTCAGTAAGACTCACGACTTTCTCCTTTAGCGCTTAAACTCTGTCGTCTCGTGTCCACTCGAGTGTTTTAAAGAACTCACCAGGTTTATTTTTATTGTGACTAAACTTGTACATTTGTCCCCACCTCCTTTTGTCTTCAAGGTCATTCAGGACAGTCTTCCGAGCTTTGAGCTAATGATCGCCATAGGAGTGATCATCATGGTGCTTGGCTTCCTGGGCTGCTGCGGAGCGTACAGAGAGAACCGCTGCATGCTGCTGCTGGTGGGCAGGCCCTTTTTTCTTAAAACATCACTCTGTTGGGATAAAGACATAAATGAGCACAACCAAAGGTCAAGAAACAAGAAGTTGCTGCTTTAAATTAATGGTTCCCAACACTGGTCCTTGAGGAACACCATCCTGTATGTTTCACTTGTTTCCCTGCTTCTACAAACCTGAATTGAATGAATGGGTGATTAGCAGGTTTCTGCAGACCTTGAGGAGGTAATTTAATCACTGACTCAGGTGTGATGGAGCAGAGAAACAACTAAAACATGCAGGATGGAGTTCCTCAAGGACCACGGTTGGGAATCACAACTTTAAATCAACTTCTTCGAGATACATGAGTACAAAATGTTAGAAACATGGGCAGCAAAAGAAAAACCAAATATTTCAAAGAGAAAGAGAGCATTTCAGTTCCTTAAATAATTTTTGTAGAGAAATATTTGTCCAGACATTTGAAACGTATAAAAGTTGCTTAATCGACGACACGGCGCTGATTTTCCTGGATGAGCTCAGCGTTTTGATGGATGACGGGGAAAGTGGCGCAGATTACGCAGAAATGGCTAAAAAAAATATACGGAAAAACAAAACAATGTTCTGAAATGACTGCATCCTTCGTTTCCTCAGTTCTTCGTCTTCCTCCTCATCATCTTCACCCTCCTGTTGGCAGCAGGAATCCTGGGAGCTGTAGGCGACAACACCGTAAGGCAGGAAGTGACATCGTTGATTTGCGTGCTTCGTCAGTAGTTCTGAGGATCAAATGTCGTGTGTTGCAGGTGAAGACCTGGGTGAAGACCAAGCTGGAAGAACTGTCACCCATTTCAAACCAACCACAAAACGTTGTTGATGATGTGGAGAAACTGCAGCGGGAGGTAACCACACAAACCACAAACCCACTTTGCACCAAAAACCAGTTGCAACAACTGGTCTTCAAAAATCCCTCAACCCTCTTTTCACCCACGGCCTTTCACGCCAGAGCTTTGGATCAAATCCTCCAACTCCTTGTGGAGGAAACAGTTGTACAAAGATCCATCTGTTGGTTTTGTTAAAGAAGCTCAAAGGGATCAACTTGAAACTGGCTCGAATAAAATGACATCAAATATGATAATCTGACGGGGATTAAAATTCTTTGTCAGGGATTGAACTGACGCTGCTTTTCACTAATAAAGGAACCAGAGCCACAGTTGGACCCAGTCAGAGTCGAGCAGGGCGGGTTGTTCTGGTACATGACAGGTGATCTCCGAGTTCCTGATTCTGCAGGTGAGAGCACCGATCGGTGCCTCCTGGACTGTTTTCAAGGAGGAACCGAACCACCCGTCCTTTCAAACTAAGGTGTTCTGTCCCCTGCACCTCAGGCGTCTTCAGTCTGTAACCAGTCAACAAATTTAAAGAGTGACCGGTAGTCGCAGGGCTGTTTGGCATCGTGGCGTGCACAACACTGAGCACATCAAAGAAAACCAAGGACCAAGTGTCTCAGGAACGTATGTCCAGAACGTCTTCCAAAGACACTGGAGGCTCTTTATTTATTCCAGAGACCTTTGAGTCTCTCAAGATACAAATGTATCCACTCTTTTAGTTTGATCTTAAATATAACATAAAGAATCAGCACTCGGATGTGCTCGTGATGCTCGTCTGTCACCAACCCCACGTGTTGGCTCAATAACTGTGAAACTAACTTGTAGCCATTTTTTATTTGTAGCTGCTCTTACGGCCATCTTGTATTGGACTGACTCAAACGTTGAGCCGTTTCAGATCTACATCCAATAATTCCTGAATGTTTCTTAAAATTAGCCCATTGCACATGATGTTTTTGGTAACGTGGTGAAAAGTTGCTTGTCGGCGGCGGCTGATGGTTTTTTGGTGCCTGAATGCGTTAAGTTTTCTAAACGCTTCGTTTTCTTTGCCTCACTCCACATTTGTTGACTTTTTCAAAAGGAACTGCATGAATTCAGTTCTTTTGAGTCTGTTTATAACCGGATATGAAGCCTGAGCCTCACCTGCCTCCTCTGAGCACTAGTAGTTCCTCAACAAGTGAAAAAACTTGATATTTATCAGTGTTTAAAGACCAGAATGGCGTCTGGGGCCAAACCTGGAGCTTAAACAGGTTTTGAAACGGTTCTAGTTCTAATCGGTTTCTTTTCTTCTTCCAGCTCAAATGTTGTGGTCTTCTGAAAGGACCAGCAGACTGGACAAAAATTCCTGATTCCTGCCGCTGCAACGTCACTGCTGACAACGCAGCCGAGTGCAAGCCCGGCTCCGCCTTTGGCACCAGCAACAACATCTACCAGACGGTAAGAAACCAGGTTTCTCATTTTGTCTCCTGAAACACAAACAAAACAACCTGGACCTCCAAACTTTAAACTGTGACCTGTTGGTGCAGCAAAGGAAAAAAAAAGCCACGCTGATGAATCTCCCTCCACCTCCTCCTGAGGGTCATTATTGGAGGAAACCTCGACAACTCTGGGTGTAGTTTAAAATAATTAGTTAACCCCAACGAGGATCGTTAGTTGGTTCACGCGTTGAAAACGACACGATGGAAACGTCCGTCACATTTGAACTTTGAGCTCTACGTCAACCCAGCTGAGTTCTGGTCCAGACCTCTTCTAGTTCCCAGCGCTCGCCTTGTTGCTGAACGCTCAGGTCTCCTCATGACGTGGTCGGCTCCGTTGATGATTCACGAACGGCCAGAGGCAGCTTGAAGTTCTGCCGGTCTGTGCGGCCATTTCAGGGAAGTGTTTGGTGAAAACGGCCCCAAAAGATCTGACGGACGTCGTTCCTGGAGAAAACTCTGATACTCCGGCAACCTTTGACCTTCAGGAGGAGAGGAGAGTGGATTAATCTGCAGGTGAGCTCAGCTGCAGAAACATCCATAGCTTCCATAATGTGCACGTTATGGAACTCCACGCCCTAGATTAGCATCGTCCATGTGGACGGACCTTTTCTGACCAAAACTTTGAGGGTTCTTCTCGTCCTGGACGTGTGAATCTTCACCTTCAGACTCGTTTCATCCCATCAATAAAACCTCGTTTAATAAATGTTGTTCTGGTTCTTCAGGCCTGCTATGACAAAGCCATCGAGTTTATAAAGAGTCACATGGAGGTGGCCGTAGGAATCGCCTTCGGCATCGCCGCCCTGCTGGTAACTTCATCATCTTCATCATGAGCTTGATTTTAGTTTTGAACTTCGTATCTAAACTCAGATTTTATTTAATTTTTTCTCTGCAGATCTTTGGGATGGCCTTCTCCATGGTCCTCTACTGTCAGATCAGCAAGAGTCCTGGCGCCACCACCGCCTGAGGCACTACCAAACTCCGCCCACTAGAAGGCGCAGTTATACCCAACTGACCTCAGTGCAACTTGTTCTGCGCTTTTGTTTTGAAGGAGCATGGCGGGTATGGAGTCCCACAAGTGCTTAGTTTGATTTAGCAAAACTTTTTTTTTTTTTTTTTTTTTTTTTTTTTTTTGTTCAATATATATAATTTTTTTCCGGCCATGTCATGAAAAAGCTTCAAAATGGAGAAAAAAAAAATACTTGAAAGTTTAGTGCAACAAATTTGTTTTTAGTGAAGATCAGGTATATGGAAACATTATTTAAAGTAACGAATGAAAGTAAAAGCAACAATTTGTTGATTAAAGAAGTTTAGCACAGAACCTTTTTGATTTTTCACTTTATATATATTAAATCTTTTTTATGTACATTATTTTAAACAAGCAAAACTGTTTGAACATTTAATTTCACAATTAAACCTCAAATTTTAAATGCTTGATAAGAGTTGACGTCGATGCACACTCATATATTTCTTTTTTTATTTTATTTTTACCATTACAGGAAAATATGTAATTAAACCCTTCATTTAAGCTCGTTTGATTTAATTATTAACATTAAAAAACTTCTGTTGCCTGAAGTGCTTTACATAAAATAATGAAACATGAAAGATCAATTTTTTTCTTCCTGAAACACAATTTATGAAAGTGGTAAGTCATTAAAGTTGCAAGGAATTTGGTAACTAATTAACTTTTGTAAAAATGCTTTAGTTTATACACAGTATATATATATATAGAGAGAGAGAGAGTTTTTTTTTTTTTTTTTGTCAGTATTGGACTTCCATATTTTCTCTGACATTGTGGTTTTAAAATGTAAGAATTCTCAGGAAGTTGGGTTCCTGTGCTGTGATTTTATTTTATTTCCGTTTTCAGACTAATAAAATTTACCAGAAGTCCTGCGTTAAAAAAACAAAACAGTTGAGTTAAAACTGGTATAAAAGTTTGTTTTTGTTCTGATGATCATAACTAGAATTTTCTTTGATTTTTTTTAATGACTTTTTATTCTAAAAAATAAAGTTTTAATGCACAATGTTCTAACTTGCTGTTTTTATTTTCCATTTCAGATAAATGGAACACAAATAAAACTAAAGATGAATTTTTACATTTTAATATCTTTTACTTGTAAATTAAGTACAGTACTCATAAACTCACTCGGCATGAAACTAATAATTTATTTTAATAGTGAATGTTTTTTTCCTCTGGACATTTTTCAGCTCCATGCTCGTCCTGCAGTTTTCATCTATTTCAACAAACCATAAATCAAAATGTTTGTCTCTTTCAGGACAATCCTGCTGTAACTTTTGGTGTTGGTGCAACTTTAGCTGTTTGAAATATTTAGCCTTTTCTGCCATTTTATTCTCATAGAAAATGAATTGAGCTCATTTTCATCCTTCACATCTTTAGATGTGTTTACAACTTTTTACTGCTCCTTCACATTTTGTTCTGCTTCGGCTTCTTGAAAGAATGTCATGCTTTTACATCTGTTAGAGGAATTTTTATTTATTTATTGATAAGTTGAATAATAATAAAAAAAACTTCCAATCAGGGTCAGCTCCCTCTAGAGGCTAAATTATGAACTGCACCTCTGTTTTCACCCTCTGGCTGCCCTTGAACCAATATGACCAACTAGGCCTCATTTTGTCACCAGTGCCCTCAGGATGGACGTTTGGGAGCAGAGTTTAGCCGGTGGCTGCCATTTGAGCTGTTTTTAATCTGAGCAGTGCCTGAAATCATCCTGCAGGTACAAACGTCAGCTGGCGATCAAAGAGCCGAAACAACGATGGAGTTAAAATAAGATGTGCAGCAGCTGCGTCGAGTGTTTATGTCTGAAACCTACGACAGAAACAAACGACTGTTCCACTTTGTTTTAAACAGCTCTGTCTGTGTGCGCGCGCGCGCGTGTGTGTGTCACATCATACAGCCAGTTATTTTTAGTCTAAAGTCAACATAGCTCGACACTTAATGACCGCAGGATTCCTTTCTGCTTCATTCAGTTCAATGAGCCTCATCTGTGGCGTTTTTACCCTGAAAACATAAAAACAACAAAAAACAACGGCTGAAAAATAAACAGCTTCAATTTTCACAAACTTATTTGATAATTATGTACAGTAAGGGCGGGGGGGGGGGGGGGGGGGGCTGTGGTTTGTACGTTGGGGTTGAT
>JARVGV010000694.1:1970916-1984281 GCA_031762435.1 Hypsolebias longignatus
ATACATCTCCTCCTACATGTCTCTGTGTGAGTGCAGCTACAGCGTGCGCTCTCAGGACATTATTACCTGCAGTGTTCAGTCCCTCAGTGAGGACTGAACTTGGCAAAAGGACCTTCTTCTACTCTGCTCCTGCTTCCTGGAATATCTTACAAAAAGATCTGAAGCTCTTGACCTTGACTTCTCTAAGTGACTTTAAACATCTGATAAGTTCATGGTAAAAACCAATGCACACATGTTCCTGTTTTTAGTTTCTACACTGACTTATAATCTGTCTGTTTTTTGTTACTTTTCCTTTTGGTTGCCATTTTATTTTAACTTGTTAAAAAAATTGTGCACATCTTTTATGATTGTCTATTGTTATCCACAGTTGTCATCACTCTTTGTTAAAAATTCAAGTCTCTTTTGTAAATGAGTCCCCGAGGCTCAATGGGATTAACCTTGACAACTGCACAGTCTGACCTTCAGGGTGAATCTGCTGTGAAGACTGTCGGCTGTCTAAACGTTTCTCTCTGTAGAGCGATGGACTTTAAATGACCATTGACCCTTCAATAGCTGCCTCTGATGTCATTGCTGATGTCTTTCCACCTTCGCATTGTGTTAACACATCCAGAGCCGCAGCTCCTGACAGAAACCGAACCTCTGAGGTTCTGTGGCAGCTCTTTCACAGCTTTAACATCTGGTTTCTGTAACAACTGTTGGGACAACTTGGGAGCGAGAACGAGTTGGTCCTGCAGTCAGAACGAAAATGTTTGTATTTACGGTGAGAAGTTGTTCATCCGCCTCGTCAAAAAGATTTAGTCACAACTTGACAAACTTTAGAGCTTCTAATGGAGCTCCTTTCAGCCACGTGTTTTTGATGAAATGTAAAGCAACGTTTCTGCAGCGTGGCACCGCTGCACACGTTGGATGAACAGGAGTCTGCAGAGCTCTGCCGTGGTGACGGTGCTGCTGCAGCAGTTTCCTCAGGAGAACGCCGCCGCTCACGCTCTCATAATGATGACGACAGGAGCAGAGTCCTGCAGAAGGTTTCTGTTACCGACGGTCACAGGCGAACAGAGGGAGACAGCTGACCGACGATTTCAAAGTTTGAACATGTCGCTCCTAACGTTTAATTCTGCAGCCGCAACAAATGAAACATTAAAAACGGGCTTGTCTTCCTTACTCAGTGCTCCTTCCTCCACCTCTGGCCCTCTGTCACTTTCACTCACCGCCGTTCTCCCTCCATCTGTCTCTCGCCAGCTAAATGCCAGCTGAAATGAATGTGTTAATTGAGGGGCTGCTGGCTCGTAGCTCCGTGATCAATGAGGCTCCTCGCCGCTGGTTCTGTTTCACCGCAGGTTCTAGGAGGGCTCGGATCAATAAAACACGAGGACCCAACTGGGTCCGAGCCATTTCATTTAAAAAAGAATTCCTCCTTATGCGTCAGAACTATTATATCATCTGAACAGTTTAGCCTTAGTCAGCCATTTAAAATCAGTTTCCAGTGGGCGTAAAGGAAACATTTTCTTTTTTACATTTATTAAGACTTCTGTCTGTTAAAATCAAATATCTGAAAATATAAAAACACATCTGCTCCAAAGAAAACTTTCCCAACAGTTTGCCAAAGAAAATACATCTGCCTGAAAACTACATGCTGCCGCTTTTAACCACCGGTGGGTCAGGTCTGGTTTCCCTGAGACCACGGGTCCTGCTGAACGTTTAGAAGATGTTCAGAGACGAGGAAGACCAGCTCTGAGTGAACACATCCTTCCTGCAACTTATTTATTTATTTATTTTATTTATTTATTTATTTATTTATTTATTTATTTATTCATTTCATTTCAGTTCCATTAAAAAAAAAAACACAAATACAATTTAGGTAACTTAAAAATAAACATAAAATGAAAGGAAGCAGAAGAAGAAAAAATTTCTTATCAAAACTGCTCCCTTTTTAACTTCAGTACCATCAGCACTTGCTGCACCTGCAGAACCTGCTGCACCTGCAGAACCTGCTGCACCTGCAGAACCTGCTGCACCTGCAGAACCCGCTGCACCTGCTGCACCTGCAGAACCTGCTGCACCTGCAGAACCTGCTGCACCTGCAGAACCCACTGAACCTGCTGCACCTGCAGAACCTGCTGCACCCGCTGCACCTGCGGAACCCACTGAACCTGCTGCACCTGCAGAACCTGCTGCACCCGCTGCACCTGCAGAACCCGCTGCACCTGCTGCACCTGCAGAACCCACTGAACCTGCTGCACCTGCAGAACCTGCTGCACCTGCAGAACCTGCTGCACCTGCAGAACCCGCTGCACCTGCAGAACCCGCTGCACCTGCAGAACCCACTGCACCTGCTGCACCTGCAGAACCCGCTGAACCTGCTGCACCTGCAGAATCCGCTGCACCTGCAGAACCTGCTGCACCTGTAGAACCCGCTGCACCTGCTGCACCTGCAGAACCCGCTGCACCTGCATAACCCGCTGCACCTGCAGAACCTGCTGCACCTGCAGAACCTGCTGCACCTGTAGAACCTGCTGAACCTGCTGCACCTGTAGAACCTGCTGCACCTGTAGAACCTGCTGAACCTGCTGCACCTGCAGAACACACTGCACCTGCTGCACCTGCAGAACCCACTGCACCTGCAGAACCCGCTGCACCTGCAGAACCTGCTGCACCTGCAGAACCTACTGCACCTGGTCCTGTTAACTGACTGCCAGGACCACGCCTCTGTCCATCTTCCAAGCCTTCAATCTGGTTGGAAGCTAGAACTGTCTGGTTGTAGTTCTCACCTGACCCAACTTGGTTCTAGTTCTCATCCTCTTGGCCACGGTTCTAGTTCGTAACTGTTGTGCCGTGGTCTGGAGGTAAATCTAGTTTAAGGTGGATGTACAGATGAGGTGTACAGATCGTTGATGGTTCTGTTTAACACGCACTAAATAAAAAGAGTTTATCTAATGTTCTGAGTAAATTACAGGAAAACCTGAAAACTTTATCTGCGGACCTGTGAACTCTGCAGCATTTTATTAAACTTGCAGGAAAAGTTTGAAAAAGAAAGAAAAGACGGTTCTATTACAGAGGCTGGTTTGAGTCGAACACAAATGAAGGCAGTTAGGTAAATGTGAAGAAAGGCTGAGGAACCAGAATCAGCCCGTTTTTAATGGAAATTGAGCGGAATCGGAAAAAAGCTCTTTGGAATGAGTTTGACGATGTCATTATCACGACTCAGCAAAGTGATTTGCTCAGGAGAGACAGAAAACGAGTGTGCGAGAGAAGAACTCGGACGGTTTTGTGTTGTTGCCAAAGGTCGGCGGATCGTGTGCGGCTCTGATAACACATCTGGAATTAGTCTGAGCCTGTTTGTGGTTGGAGGACAGTGATTTATGGAGGCGAAGCCCATCGTCATCACATCCAGGCATAAATATTCACAAAACTCCTTCCTCCTCTGTCACCTCTATTCATCCCCTCCATCAGCTTCCCCTGCTCTCCTCCTCTTCATCACACAGGTGGGGAGTCATTTAACAGCAGCTCAAGGAGCAAACTCCTCTCTGCAGAAATAAACTGAAACCGGTCAATAAGGCCTTAATGGAAACACAATTTATGACTTTAATTTGACCAAATGGGGTCATGTTTGTGTGAGACTTAAGCACACACATAAAACTGGACGTGGATACAAACGTCGTGGGTATAACTGGTGGCTATTGATAATTTTATTTAGTTAACTGGTTAGCTGTTTACGCAGATGGTTATTAAAGATGTCCTGGGTGTGCAGCCTCGTTAGAGAGGCGTTGCTGTGATAAACGAGCTGCACACCTGCCGTCATCGCTGCAACAGGTTCTGCAGTGGAATCGCTCACATTGTATCGAATAATTCTCATTTTACTATTAATGATGCAACTGCTTCCATAAACACACCTGACATTGGATATTTGCAAGTTGAATTCAAATTTCTACAAATGGTTGGGACACGTGAACTCGTGAATATTTGAGCCTGTGCTTGAGGAAAACCAAGCATCAGATTAAAGGCCAGTTCAGCCCTGCGCTGACCTGCTGCAGGTTCTCAGAGTTTCTGTGGTTCCACCCACTTTCTGCTCGGTTCTTAAAACCTACTCCGCAGAACTCACACATCCTATAATTAATTAAACTATAAATCTGAGTAAGGTTTTTTCATTTTAATGTTTGCTTAACTGTGTCAGCCATCTTGAAACAGGTTGACTCCTAAAGGTAATCAGCTGTAGACTCACACCCAGTGATAGTTTCTTTAAACCTATCCACTGGTTCTTGAGATATTTTGCTAACAGTCCTGACTAACACATATATTTATGAGTGGATTAGTGTCTTGTCTGCGATAATAAGGGTGTTGCTCCGGTCTGTTATGGTAAGGAAGGAGCTGAGCTGAAAGGCAAAGGTCTCCATGAACTGGTCCATCTACATTCTAACCCTCACCTGTGGTCTCACCTGTGGTCTCACCTGTCATAAGACTTGTGACCATTTAAAATAATTTAAATAATTTACAATCGGTTCTTTGAGTTGAGGAGCCATTTTATATCTGAATGACTCTCTTGAACTATCTGGTTCAAGGACTGAGGTGAGTATAAAAGCAGCCGAAGTCCAAGAAAAAAAACCTTTGAAAGACCTTCAGAAAGACTGAACAACAGAACCAGAAGATTTAAGGAAAGTCTGACTGCATTAAAGAAAACGGGCAAGATACAAAAAAAAACAAAAACACAATAGATTAATGGACGGACAGACAGATGGATGGACGATGGCTGGATAGGTGGACAGATGAACGTTGGACAAATGGATGGACAGTTGGACAAATGGAAGGTTGGATGGATGGACAAATGGATGGATGGCTGGATGGATGGATGAATGGACAGATAGAAGAATGATGGATGGATGAACTGATGGATGGGTGGATGGATGGACAGATGAATGGATGAATGGGCGGACAGACAAATGGATTGATGGATTATAGATGGACAAATGGATGGATGAGTGGACAGATGGATGGACAAATGGACAGATGGATGGATGAATGGACAGATGATGGATGGACAAGTGGATGGACAGATGGACAAATGGATGGATGAATGGACAGATGGACTGATGGATGGACAGATGAGCAGATGAATGGATGGATGGATAAATGAACAAATGGGTGGATGGATGGATGGACAGATGAATTGACAGATGGACTGATGGATGGACAGATGAACAAATGAATGGATGTATGGATGAATGAACAAATGGATGGATGGATGGATAAGTCTTTGCTTGGTTTAGAGTTTAACTACAAAAAAACATATTTTTAACAAAGTATTTTGGAGCCTCTTGAGGTTGAACGACCGTCACTAGAGGGCGTTGTTTCTCTCAGCGTCAAAGCTGCAGGTTTTACTCGTGCAACTTAACTAAATTTATCTACACACGCCTACAAAAACACAAACACGTTGGAAAAGTGAAAAATGGAGAGAACAGGAAGGAGTTGGGTCTCGTGGACGGAGAGCGATGAGGCCGGTGGCAGCGCTGCTCCCACGCCCACGTATATGTGCACACACACCACAGTGGGGACCTGGTTGCTTGGGTTTTCTACGTAGCGCATGTTGTATTACTGTAATTGTGTTCTGAGTGTGTCCCGTGGGGCCGGTTGCCATGGGGACGGTGATAAGGGTTCTAAATGGAGCTCAATAATTCATGAGCTCTTGATAAGATGCAGAAACAGACGTAAACAAACACAGGAAGTGGAGGAGCACACGTCTGGAACAATACAGGCAATTACAGGAGAACAAGATGGACGTCCTTCAGACACACCAGAGAAAACATCACACACACACACACATGCACTAAATGTTTTATAAAAAGCTAATTTTTAGTTGAGTTTCTGAACATGTAACAGCAGGATCTGTCTGATACGTTGGTCTGAACTTTTCTCAACCAGCTTTTATTCAACAAACTGTTTCAAAACACGGAGACGTGAGACAAAATGTCCACTGTCTTCCAGTCCACAGTTTTACACGCCAGGCCCGAGCAAAAACTGGAGAAAATCCTTTTTCTCTGAAAATACTGTTTGAACGCTGATTACTGAATAACTTGACTGAATTTTACTAAAGAAGCTGAACTGAGTTTTTAAAACAACTACGGGATCAGAAGCTAAACGCTAAACAGAGCAAAATGCTAGCTGGAGGATCAAAGGGCTAAGTGTATGAATGAAGTAAAGAGCTAGCTAGGAGCGGTTAGGTAGGGACTGAACAGACCACACCGCACCAGTTAAGGGCCTGCCCACTGCCAGTGCCCCCCACTCAACTCGGTTTATGGGACCACCATGTTTGCCGTAAGCGAGTTGCTCCGAGGTGACGATGATGACGTAAGCAGACAGCAGCCGTCGACTAACCAGCAGAGCTACGTCACTGGATGACCCGCCCATCAGAGCTGCAAACTACATCTGAACCTCCACTTCCTCGTCAGGTTAACGGACGGCGCCACAAGAAATGAGCCCCTTTACCGAGCGATGTCGGAGAAGATGGCGCACCATTGAAGTCTCATCATAGGGCGATTAAAAACCACAACGAGCCGAGTGGCTCAAACACAATGACCTGTTATGACCCCGCCCACTTTGCATTGGTGACCCCGCCCACAGAGTGGGGAAACAGGTCACGGATGCGAGTCACCTCCACCTGAGGAGAACCAATAAGACGAAAGCTGAGTGGAGTCACACTCATCGATGGCAGAGCGGCTAGAAGCTAAATGGTAAGCTAGCTAGACTCTTAAGACGGTGTAGGCTAGAAGCCAAAGGTTTAAGTTGTTTGTGCTGATGTTGTTTGTTTGTTTCTAACTGTTGCTATGTTAATTGCTCTGCATACTTCTCTGATAGATGAAATTTGGTCAGAACTTGAAAGTAGGCAGAGATACACCAATATTAAACCCAAGTACAGAGGACATCTGGGAGGACACAGCTAAATGTCTGCTTTTTTTTTTTTTTTAATTAGCAACTCAAACTGAAGCACATGCGTTTAGATTTATTAAATGTGGTTGCAATAACATGTTTTCCTTCAGTTTAAGAATAAATTAATCTTTAATTCAGTTGTTTCTGAGGATTCTTGGTGCACATCTTTTAAACATGACCCCGAGTTTTTCTAAGAAACACAGTTGGAGGGAAACTAAAGCAAATCCTGAGAAATATTTAGAATATCAGACGAGAGTATGAAATAAAAAATAAATTAGACTGTCAACACTCAGAGGTTTAGACATGTTATTGATATTTTATCACACAAAAGGCATCAATTTTTAACTTTGTTATTCTTGACACACTGGAGTGCGAACATTTCAAAGTCTGCTTGAAGTTAGAATTTAAATACTGACGTGTCAAAAATCTCAGCGGCCTTCGTCCGTTTCCTGCGGCTGATCGTGAGCAGCTGCCTCATCTTCATTCCTTCTGCTTTTTAAAAGAGGAAAAACACAAATTAAAAGGAGCTTTTGAAGGTCCTGAGGTCAAACCCTAATTGCCAATTACACACATGGAAGATGGAGCAGAACAGGTCAAATCCATCAGTGTACGAAGAAGAGAACGAGCAACAGATAAAGATCTCAGCTGTTCATCTCTTGGAGCATGAAAGCTGCTGTGTAGGCTTTAGCCTGCTGCGAGATTGGCTTATTAATTAACAACATAAGACGCTAACTGTTGTTTACGTGTTTGTGCATGGGGATGGGGCACCTGGGGAGTTGTTTGCCCAGGGCACCAAACATGATAGGACCACCCCTGTTCACACCACAGTGTGTTTAAGTAATAAAACACTTTCAGTATTTAAGAGTTTCCAATATGCAATTTGAGCTGCTAAATTTAGCTTTCGGCTACTGTTTTGCTCATTTTAGCTTTCAGCATTTGCTAATTTTAGCTTTTATGAACTTTGAGTCAGATCGCTGTGGCGATCATTGAGGAAGGGAGCAGCCAAAAGAAGCTTTTAGCTACTAGCTTGTTACTTTTAGCTTTTGCTTTGCTAAGTTTTAGTTAGAGTTAACTTTAACTTTTAAACTACGTACTTTAATTATTTGACACAATTCAGCAGTCATTCAACTGTTATTCAGCAGTCATTCAACTGTTATTCAGCAGTCATTCTTCTGCCATTCCATTCAGCTGTCATTCAGCAGTCATTCAGCAATCATTCAAACATCATTTAGTCGTCATTCAGCAGTCATTCAGTTGTCATTCAGCTGTCATTCAGCAGTCATTCAGTTGTCATTTAGCTGTCATTCAGCAGCCATTCAGCAATCATTCAACCATCATTTAGTCGTCATTCAGCAGTCATTCAGTTGTCATTCAGCTGTCATTCAGTTGTTATTCAGCTGTCAATCAGCAGTCAGTCAGCCATCATTCAGCTAATATTAAGCAGTCATTCTGCTGCCATTCAGCAGTCATTCAGCTATCATTCAGCAGTCATTTAACCATCATTTAGCCATCATTGAGCAGTCATTCACTGTTGTTCAGCAGTCATTCTTTTGCCATTCAGCAGTCATTCAGCTATCATTCAGCAGTCATTCAACCATCATTTAGCCATCATTGAGCAGTCATTCAGTGTTGTTCAGCAGTCATTCTTCTGCCATTCAGCAGTCATTCAGCAGTCATTCAACCATCAGTTAGCCATCATTCAGTTGTCATTCAGCTGTCATTCAGCAGTCATCAACTGCTATTCAGCAGTCATTCAGCTGTTATTCAGCTGCTATTCAGCTTCCATACAGCAGCAGTCATTCAGTTATCATTTCACCGTCATTCAGCAGTCATTCAGCCATCATTCAGCTGTCATTCAACAGTCATTCAGCTGTTATTCAGTTATTCAGCTGGTATTTAGCAGTCATTCAGCTGTCATTCAGCAGTCATTCAGCAGTAATTCAGCTGTCACTCAGCCATCATTCAGCTGTCATTCAGCTGTAATTCAGCCGTCATTCAGCCGTCATTCAGCTGTCATTCAGCCGTCATTCAGCTGTTATTCAGCTGTTATTCAGCCGTCATTCAGCAGTCATTCAGCTGTCATTCAGCAGTCATTCAACTGTTATTCAGCCATCATTCAGCTGTCATTCAGCTGTCATTCAGCAGATATTCAGCTGTTATTCAGCCTTCACTCAGCAGTCATTCAGTAGTCATTTAGCTGTTATTCAGCCGTCATTCAGCAGTCATTCAGTTGTCATTCAGCAGTCATTCAGCCATCATTCAGCTGTCATTCAACAGTCATTCAGCTTTCAGCTGTCATTCAGCTGTCATTCAACAGTCATTCAGCTTTCAGCCATCATTCAGCAGTCATTCAGTTGTCATTCAGCAGTCATTCAGCTGTTATTCAGCCGTCATTCAGCAGTCATTCAGCAGTCATTCAGCAGTCATTCAACTGTTATTCAGCCATCATTCAGCTGTCATAAACAGTCATTCAGCTTTCAGCTGTCATTCAGCTGTCATTCAGCAGATATTCAGCTGTTATTCAGCCATCATTAAGCCGTCAATCAGCTGTCATTCAGCTGTCATTCAGCAGATATTCAGCTCTGTGTTTTTGAAGAAAATTGTTTCTTTAATTTATATTGTTAAATGTTTGACCATAAAATTCAAACACATTTATGATTGATTGAGTAGATTATTATCAATCATGTGACTAATGAGGTCACCTGACCCATGTCCAATCAGCTGCCAGCATTCAGTCATAGCAATCAATAATCAATGAAACACTACTATAAGGAAACTGTCATCCTTTTCCTCTCCTCCATTAACCTTCATACTTGTTCATTTTTTTGCTGCTGTTTAAAATTTTATTTTCTAGTTACTTCTGACTTCTTCACCTTCCATTTTCATTATGGTTTTCTCTCCTCTGAGCTATAGAAACCTTTAACTCTCCTTTGAGCTATAGGAACCTTTAACTCTCCTCTGAGCTATAGAAACCTTTAACTCTCCTCTGAGCTATAGGAACCTTTAACTCTCCTCTGAGCTATAGGAACTTTAACTCTCCTCTGAGCTATAGGAACCTTTAACTCTCCTCTGAGCTATAGAAACCTTTAACTCTCCTCTGAGCTATAGAAACCTTTAACTCTCCTCTGAGCTATAGGAACTTTAACTCTCCTCTGCGCTATAGGAACCTTTAACTCTCCTCTGTGCTATAGGAACCTTTAACTCTCCTCAGCTGACTCCACCTCTCATCTGAGATCAAACAATAAAAGCTCTGTTCTCTGTTCTTCTCCACTTTGTCCTCATTTCCGTTTGAAGAAAACTTTTCTGTTTCACCTTCTCGACTTCTCGCGCTCCTTTTCTTGTGCTGTGATAAAACCGTTATTACTCCTTCGTCTCCTCCTCCTCCTCTGACAGAGATGAAGAGTGTTTTGCTCTTAAAACCAGCATTTATCTCCCACTTTCGCCTCCTTATAATTAATCCTTCCCAGAGTTAAAACACGTCCTTGTTTATTTGTAGGTGGGCCACAGAAGAAGAACACAGATGGTGCATTTGGTCTCATCTCCCCTGAAAAAATGTTCTGACTTCCTGATTCTTGAATATTTGATTCTGACTTTAACGTCAGAATTTTCAGATTCAAACAACTTTGGCTGTTCCACATTTCCACCCTTCATTTAGAGAAGAAAAAAAATCAGATTTCTGACTAATCACAGATTCGTCCGTTGTAGGTTTAATCTCATTATTTTAATAAATTGTAGCATTTCAGCTCCTGTTTGGATCATTTTAGCTTTTGGCTGCTGTTTTGTTAATAAAGTCTGGATTCTGAGATTAGTCAGAGTTCCTTCCGTCCATCTGTCCATCCATTATCTTTACCCGCTTCTTCCTTTTTGGGTCACTGGTGTCCATATCCAGCCATCACTGAGCAAGAGGAGGGGGACACCCTGGACAGGTCTTCAGTCCATCACAGGGACACATAGAGACAAATGAGACAAACATTCATTCACTCTCTCACTCACACCTGGGACAATTCAGAGTTACCATCAGTCTAATGTGCATGTTTTTGGTCTGTGGGAGGAAACTGGAGTATCTGGAGAAAATCCACGCAGCATGGAGAGAACATGCAAAGTCCACCCAGAAAGGTCCCAGACTGGGATTTGAACTGGGGCGACCTGCTTGCTGAGAGGCGGCAGCTCTACCAACTGCACCACCGTTCTGCCCTAATCAGAGTTCTGATTTTAATTTATAAACTCTAAAAAAAACATAAAAAAAGTAGAACTCTTGATTTCATAGCTGAACATAAAACTCTCATTCGAGCTCAGAGAATTACATCAGAATTCTGTCTAATGACACCCGGTTATGCCGATCGGAGGTCAGTAAGATTAATGTTGCTTCGGTGCGTGACTTTGCTAAAACCATGTCGGACTCCGTAGTTTTCTCTGGCCCCTCCCCAACCTGACCAGCGATGACGTGTTTAGCCGTATGTCGTTAACCGCTGGATGTCCAGGAGGAGTTCTGACGACGACGTGGGCTACAAAGATAACTGGAGTTCTTTCTGGGGAAAACCTGGTCCGATACGGAGAGATGGCATCCATCCCACTTTGGATGGAGCTGCTCTTCTTTCTAGAAATATGGCTGATTCAGTTTATCCCCCAAATTATTGACAACCCAGGGTAGGCCTGTCACGATAACAAATTTTATTGGCCAATTGTCTCAGAAATTATTGCTATAAACAATATTATTGTTTGAAATTTGACAATAATTAGTAATTGTCAAATTTAAGGAAAAATGTTGATTGATTTTTGTGTGTAGTACCTTTCTTGACCACTGGATGACCGTATAAGACTGTTTGAACTGAAGGATGGATAGTGAGGGAGCGAGCAGTGTGCCTCTTTAAGAAAAAATGGGAGGGAGGCCCCTTGACATGACATGGGCTGTCTCTCTTCGGTTCTCAAAATGGTGGACGTGGTTTGAACTCTTTAGCATTTTTCACATAAAGCTTTGAATAATAAAAAATCATCAAACAAGTTCTCAGCTTGTTTTTGCAGAGAAAAACAACTTTTTACACGAAGGCACAAGTTTCAACTGTGAATTTTAGAGCTTCGACAAGACGGAGGTTTTTTTCCCGAGGTCGGCCTTTTAGTTTAGCTTGTAGCTTAGCTTCTCAGCTTAGCGCTTTTAATGATCCAAAAGCATGATTTTGGATCATTAAAACAGATTTTAAAGAAAAAGGGAGGGGTCAGTGAAAAGCACCGGAGTTGAACCTTTTGTCATCCAGTGTCTTCAGTAGAAAGAGACATGAAGAAACGATAAAGCTGATAAATGAAAACGAGGTCGATAATTTTAATTTATCATGCGATTAATTGATTTATTGTTTATTGCAACAGGTCTAACCCAGAGTCCAGTCCAGGAAGCAGAGTTGTAGTCCACACCTCTCTGCTGCTTCTCCTGTTACCCACCCACACCTCCATTAAAACAGTGCCAGCTCACCCATGGCTCAAATTAAATAAACCAGAAATCAGCTGTAAAAATATAAATCTTTTTTTTTTTTTCTTCAAATTTGACCAAAACAGCTAAAACTCCATCATCTCACATCACATGATCTGTTTTAACAATTAAACTCTGTTTCTTCAAACTGAGGGTGCTCAAAGAGGTATCTGCAACAGGTTAGATATTAGCTGTTAATAACCAGAACTCCACTCTGCTGATGCTCATCCTAAAACGACCTTCTGTTCTGCACCAGCACCAGGCGGGTTTGGATCATCAGGCTTCAGGTGTCGCCATGTTCCATGAATCAAACGCTTCAGAGGGTGGTTTCCCTCTGAGAGAAGGTTCTGATCCGTTCAGCCACATCGCTGCACGTTGGTTGCTGTCACCCAGAACACTCTGAGTGCACGTGTTGTCGTTAGCAGTTGCATTGTGGGAGCTCTGGTCCAGGTGATGGTCTCATTAGTGTCCCAGTTGTGGCTCCATCGCTGCGCCAGAGATCCAGTTTCCTGTCGGCTGCAGGACGCGAGGCAGACCCAACACACTGCAGAGATACTGAAACAGACGACTTCCTGGTCCAAACTGTGGCGTTCCATGTGGTGGAGGTCTGAGCGGCGTCCTCCCGGCCGGAGGCGGTTGTGCTCCGTTGAGTGTGGACGCTCTGGAGCGTAAATGAAGCGCCCCCCAGCTGCTCTGGGATCAGATGGTGCGTTGAGTTCGTCCTTCTGCTGCCGCCTTCAGGGCACCTGGAGCCCGGTTCCTGGCTGCTCTTTTTTATTTTTAGTCTTTGTTGTTAAACTCTTTTACATTTTAAATGGTTTCCCTGTCAGTCTTTTCTGCTGCTTTTAACTTTAAACTTATCTAGTTAACTTATACAGTACTGTAGCAGTACATCTTACAGTACATAACTGCAGTGGTGGGATGTAACTAAGTACAAATACTTTGTTACTGTACTTAAGTACATTTTTCATGTATCTGTACTTTAC
>JARVGV010000694.1:2005702-2016331 GCA_031762435.1 Hypsolebias longignatus
ATGTATTTCCTCGACTTACGGCAAAAAATCCGGACTTACGAACGGGTGCGGCGCCACGTGCAATGAGTTCCGACTTATGGCAAAATCGGGTTACGAACGGTTTGTAGGTACGGAACCTGTTCGTAAGTCGAGGACTACCTGTATTAATTAAAAATACAACAAGAGGAGACGTTGCCCATTCTGTGGAGTGGATGTTCAGGTGTTGTGCCAAAAAGTGATTCTCTGCCAAAAACTGATTGGGTGAAATTGGAATCACTTTTTGGCACAACATCGGCCGCACCACGCTCCTGCCAGCAGAGACGTGGACTGCTTGTCCTGCGGGGAGCGTCTTCGTCCACCTTCAGCTGTGCGCAATGGTTGTTTTCTGCACAGCATCTCCAGACAGCTCTCAAGGACGCGCGCACAACTTCTGTGTCTGAACTCCTGCACCATGGTACATAACATTTCAGACATAATAAATAAGCTTACAGTAAAACAAAAAAATATATATATATGAGTGAAATGTTTGACGTGTATTCACATCATGCATCAAAACAACGGCACTAATTTTTTCAAAATAACAGCGATCAAAATGTTGAAAAGACAATTTATCTAAAATAAATGGATAGATGGACTGTCCAACAGAGGATTCAAGCACCTGAAAGGCAGTAATAATTGAGACTGGAGCAGAACAACGTGCAGGCTGAATTCAGCAGAGTTCGGGTCAGACTGTTTGTGTGTGTGTGTGTGTGTGTGTGAGTGGGTGCGGTGGGGGTGGGGGTGCGTTGGGACGCTCTACAGAATGACGCTGCATTCACACAGGCTAATTGTTGTTGCTGTCAAAAGTAGTCATTTCAATTCAACCTTTATTTATACAGGTTGTTTGTCTCATTGAGCCTCGAGGACGCATTTACAAGAGAGACCTGTTTTTAATCAATTTACTCAAGTTTACATATGTTTAACAACCTGTTAAAATACACCAAAATGCAGGAAATGGCATCTCTTTCATTCCAAATTTTCTGGGGAAGGACCCATGGAAACCCCCCTTCATGCCCCCCGCACTCCCCCCTCCCCCCCACCGCTGGACCGCCCTTCTGTTTGTGTTCCGGCATCACTTGGTTTACAAATTAAGCCCTGAGGTTAAGTACCTACCCAAGAACCATGTTAAGTGAGAGAGTAAGAGAGTACCTACACAAGTATGGGGTAAGTAAGTACTGTACACAACTTGTATTTAGGTTTGTGTGTACCTGACACCTAGGTTGATACAGGGTATGTTCCACATACACTGTTACCAAGTAGCTTCTAGGACAAGTATGTATTAGGTGCCTACTTTATTACCAGGTAAATGCCTGATTAAATATGCGTTAAAGTACTTACCCAAGACCTTAGGTAAGTAAGTACATACCTGGTACTTAGGTTGGTACAGGCAGAGTACCACCTATAGATCTGTTGCCATGTATGTTCTAAGTACCAGTATGTGGCAGGTACTTACCTTAGTATCAGGCAAATTTCTTCCTTACTAAATACTTTGCAAGTATCTACACAAGGTAGGTATAAATACATACTTGCTACTTACATTGGAACTTGTTACATACCTGTTTCAATGAAGGTACCAGGTATCTATTTAAGCACCGAGTAAATGCCTACCTTGGTACCTGGTAAGTACCTAGTAAATACCTGGTCTGTACTGGATTGTATTATGCGTTGCTTTCTAAGGTACCTGGTCTTTACCAGGTTCTAAAATAATTACAATTTGATTAAAATTATTAAAATCTGACCCTTAAGTGAAAAAAACTGACCACCATGACGTCGTTCAGTTAACGTTGTTTTGGTACTAGCTGAGAGTTTCAGCTATGGATCTTGTATAACGTTGCATCCAAGCTTTGACCAGAACCTTAATTTAACAGTTTTATCTTCTTTTTTTTTTCAACATTGACTGATCTCAGGTTAAAATGCTGCCGTGAAAGGCGACGGGCGATATGCATTCTTTCACAAGAGGAAATGTTAAACCCCAAACTGGAAGAAGGTGGACCCCCCCCCACCCCCACTCCATGTCTGTTTGTGAGCTGATTTGTTTGGATGGAGTTCCTAAAATATATCTTAAGGTTACAGCAGCTCTAAAAATACATCAAAGTGTAAACAGTCCTGGCCTCCAAAACGCCTCAAAGCTCCTGAACACGCCTGCTCTCTCTGCGGCTGAGAGCAGCTTTTTAAAAGTCTGTTCTTACACTAAATTTATACCTTTTTTGTCTTTGTGCTTCTCCTCTGAGAGCTGACCACAGCTGTCACACTGCTGCCACTGTAATCCTCCGCATTTGTGGCTTTCTGAAGCTGTCGGAGTCGATATCTGGTCCCCGCAGTGGCTTAAATCATCCGTTTGCTTACCGTGGTCTCCGTGACGGTTCGGCCGTGCCATAAGTGGAGTTTAAATTTTAATCGACCTCCGTGACCTTAAACTCGTTCTTTCTTCATGGGGAGCACGAGCAGAATGCATCTCTCAGCAGCGTGACAGCTGTGGTCGCGACCTCAGATGCACGGCTGTTTCTTCAGCAACACTAAAGTGCTGCAGAGTCGTGAGGAAAAGGAACAAAGTCAAAGCACAGCTCTGGAAATTCAAATGATATGACCCGAAGCACTTATGAACGCCAAACTGACGGCGCTGTTTGTTGCAGGAGCTACAGCCGTGCAGAACTTTTCATTTTTGAAAGTGTTGGGTTGAAACTCGGATGGCGTTTGGCATATTAACGTGTTCGTAAGAGTAGAAGTTACAGTGCATTTACTCGTTTGTAAGAACTCGTCTAAAGCACAAACTGAAAACCAAATTTTAAACCGTCGAGTTCGATTTATGAACCGTAAGAGATTGTTTCTGATGTCTGCGAGGTACAAAGTACATGAAGATGTCATGAATAAAATACGAATAAGTAACAGGTAAATACATACTTAAGTATGGGGTAAAAGGTACCTCCTTCATATGTAGGTTGGTACAGTGTTCCTGGTAAATACCTTTTTCCAGGTAGGTTCTAAGTATGTACCAGGAATCTACTTTAGTAACAGACGTGACTGAATACAATGTAAGTGTCTGGAATTGTATCTCGTGATGGATCTCATCTGGAGTGAAAACACGAGTTCCAGCCAATAATCCGCTGATCCCACCGACGTTCTTCTCTTTAATTCATTTCCTTCATTTCCTGAACGCTGAGTCAGCATTTCGACTTTTGCTTTCCTGTTGATTTCATTTCGTTTGTCTTTTTTCGTTCCAACATCTTCCACGTAACTTTGCAGTATTTTAACCATTCATATGTAAAAACATTCAGCTCAACTGGGTCTGTGACTTTTAGTTTTTGTAACTTTTATACTTTCTGAGATAACTTTGTTTACACAATAATCACCTAAAACACTTTTATTTAATCTTTATTTCCTTCAAAACACTTTGTCTGAAATCTACTTCTGCACACTTGCTTCGTTTTTGTCATCTGATGTTAGTTTAAGCTTTAGCCGCAATGTGGTCGTCTAAAAGCTCATTTTAGCTTTTAGCTAGTGTTTTCAAACAGGCCTCTTGAGCCCCTGTGTCTCAGTGAAATTAACTATGTATATAATTAAAGGCGACACTAGTAAAAACTACAAAGTAAAAAATGTTGTAGCATTTAGGTAGTGTGGCTAAATTTAGCTTTCATGCATTGCTGATTTTAGCTTTTAGCTACTTCTCAGCTTATTGTAACCTTTGTATATGGTTTTGCTACACTCAGCTTTCAGCAGTGAGTTTCTTAACATTTAGTATTTGTGTACTGTTTTGCTATTTTTTCCTTTAACTTCTGTCTTGGTAATGCACACTTTTTAGTGATATTTTAGCTAGTTTTTGCCCAACATCTTTGGTTTTGCTAGTTTTTGCTTTTACCTGTGATTTTGCTTCACCACATAATTTGGTAATATTTTGTTAAATTCTGCTTTCAGTTATTGTTTTAATGTTAAGCTACTGTCTTGCTTGTTTTAGTTTTTATTTACAGTTGTGCTAACTATGAACTTTACCAATGTTTTTGCTAACTGTAGCATTCACCTTCTATTGTTTTGCTAAATGTAGCATTCACCCATAGTTTTGCAAATTGTAGCTTTTTCCTACCATTTGGCTCTTTTAAGCTTTTATATGATTTTGCTAGTTGTAGCGTTCACCTATGGTTTTGCTCGTTTTAGATTTTTATTCCTGTTTTTTTTGCTGATTCTGTTGTAGCTACTGTTCGGCTACGTTAGCTTATTTTCTGCTCGTTCTACCCAACATCTCAGGCTCTTGGTTCTGTTTATTTCTGCAGCTCCCTCTCAGTTAAACGCACGGTGGTTGTGCGTATAACATTTTGTCTTTCAGCCTGTACGCGTCGTGTCGATATAGTTGTCTGACAGCCGAAGAGAAGCCGACAGGTTCTTCAGCTCTCTGTCTGTGCACAGGCAGCGTGGTTCTGCTTCAAAGCCCATTAGGAGTCGATGGGTGTGTCATGGCGGGTTCTTTTCAGCCCCCCGTGGTGATCCCAGACTCTGAGTGTGCATCAGATGGTTCGGTGTGTGTGTGTGGGGGGGCTGACTCAGGTCCTTGGGGTGGACCCCCAACCCTCGCCTGTCAAACTGTTTTTATTCTGCTGCTCTTTTCACTTCCACTGTATGTTGTTGTTGTTTTAGAGGAAACGTCTTGCAGTCGGCCGCATGATGTCATCATCACACTCACCTGAGACGTTCTCGTAGCTCCAACATGAGATTTGTTTTCATCTACGGGTTAACGAAGAACTTTACTGAGCAAATCTGCCCAAAATCGTGTGAAATAACCCAAACGTTTTTAAGAAAGCCAGCGTCAACTGTACGGATTTAATTTGTCATTACACAATCCAGCTGCATCTAATGTGTGATGGATCAGAATGTTTTGGGAACGACTCTCAGCTACTACCACTCTCAAGTTTTAGTTGAATGTCTGTAAATAAATAAAACTAGTCCCATAGAAATACTGTATAGATTTCTTTCACTCCCTCTTAAACATTATTCTCATTGAAATCTACTTCAGCACCTTTGCTCTGTTTGTGTCTTCGTATGCTCCTTTTAGATTTTAGCTACTGTTTTGCTACTTTTAGCTACAATCATAAACAGGTGTTCCGTGGAAAATGAGACTGCCTCTCAAAGAGACTGGCTGTTAAAATAGTGAAATAATAAAATAAAATGGAAGCTTTTAGCTGTTTTTGTTCATTATTGTTTTACTTACTGTTTTGCTCACTGTAGCTTAGCTACTGTTTTGCTACATTTAGGTTTTAGCAAGGGTAATGCCACATTTAATTATGTTGCTACTGTTTTGCTTATTAGATCTTTCAGCTACAGTTTTGCTGCATTTAGCTTTTAGCTATAATTTTGTTACATCAACCTTTTGTCTATGGTTTTGTTACATTTAGCTTTTAGCTGTTGGTTTAGCTAATTTAATCTTTCTGTTTATTTGATCATAGCTACTCTAACGTTACATTTACTATGGTTATGGTACAATTACTCTTTGGCTACTGACTTGATTTTTGTAGCTTTTAGCTGCAGATTAGCAAAATTTTATCTTTAACTATCAGTGTAGCTCATTTTACTTTTAAGCTGCAGTTCAGCTTCTTGTAGCCTAGCTACTGTAATGCTACATTTAGCTTTGGGCATGTCATATTGATTTTTTAACCACTGATTTGCTTATTGTATCTTTTAGCTGCAGTTTTGCTACATTTAGCTTTTAGCTAAGGGTTTGCATCATTCATGTTTAGGCTGTGGTTTTACTACATTTAGATTTTAGCTATAAGTATGCAACATTTAGTAATTAGCTACTGTTTAGCTTATTGTAGTTTATAGCTTGAATTTTGTAATTTAATTTAGCTCAGGTGTCATTTAGCTTTTAGCTATGGTTTTACTACGTGAAGCCTTTAGTTAACGTATCGCTGCATTAAGCTATGATTTAGCTACTTTTAGATTTACTTACTGTTTATTTTATTGTAGCCTTTAGCTACAGTTTGACCACAATTAGAATTTTGCTAAAGATTTGAATTTTTTAGATTCTAACTACAATTTTGCTTTTAGCTACAGTTTGGACACACTAGCTTTAGCTTTTATATGTGGTTCTGTTAATTGTAGCTGTTATCCGTTCATTGTTTTCTGCTAATCTGTACTCTGGTTCTAGAGTACCTGTTGGGGATGACCCTTGGCTACTACTTCACCAAACTTCTCTGTAAGATTGATTGAGTTATGTCCGTTTGTTTGTAAGCTGTGGCGGCCATCTTGAAACGAGTTGTCTACAAAAGTGGATTAATGAGATTGTGGATTAAAAGAGGATTCATGAATGATTGTAATGAAAGATTTAGAGTCAAATGAAATAATTTGGTGTGTTTTCAAGTCTCGGCTGAACCGACTCTTGGTTGAAAATGAGGAGAACTTCTACGGCTTTAATGCAGCAGCGTAAATGATAAACATGCAGAGAGTGGCTGAATATACAAACAGCTGAAGCCTGCTGGGGTTCAGGCTGCAGCCAGGCGCTCACTTTCTGCTTTAACGTTCCCCAGACAGAGGAATGCAGCAAGGCATGATGGGAAGTCAGGCTGATGGAGGGATGGAGTCCTTTTCACGTCAGTATCTTAATTCTGACCGTTAGTTCCAGTTATAAATAATTTTAAATGTTTTTTTAAAAACAGTCAACACTTCATGCTCACAGAAAAATAATTTATTTTATATATTTGTCCTGAAAGTTTTTTTTTCTTGATTCCAAAATATTGCGCATATTAATCTAGTGGACTTTTGACATCTGCTCATGATAAAAATACATCTACAACCTAAAACCAGATTGTTGCTTTCTACATTTCATCTGAGCAAAGACCAGCTGGACCCATCAGTACCGAACCATTTTATGGGGACATACCCCAGTATAGACCTGAAGTGCTCCAGTATTCCTCCAGTACCTACAGTGTACATACAGTGTACATACAGGGTACATACAGGGTACATACAAGATACTTAGGCCGCTTATACAGGGTACATGCAGGGTACTTCTAAGGACAAGTACAAGGTACATACAGGGTATTTGCAGTGTACTTACAGGTTATTTGTAGGTACTAATACAGTGCTTTCAGGGTACTTATAGGTACTTATAACTTATATGTTACCTACATGGTACTTAAAGGGTACTTACAGGTTACGTAGAGCTATTGAAGCTTACTTAAGGTTCTATAGACAATATTTATACTGGTAACTGCAGTGTCCTTAGGGGGCTGTTATATACTGAGTGCAGACAGGCTACTTTCTGGGCTGTGTACAGGGTACTTGCATACAGTAATAGTTATGAAGTTCATAAAGGATTTTACGGGGTAAATACAGGGTACTTACATGCTTTGTTGGGGGTACATGCAAGGTACATAAATGATACCGGTACTTATGAAGTAATTATGAGATCTATGAAGGGTACTTATTTTGTTATTACAATGTAATGCCATGGGTACTTAGAGGGTATGTAAGTTTCTTTCATTTCAGTTTATTTGTATAGCGTTGAGTCACAACAGAAGTCGTCTCGCGCCAACTGCGTCGCTCCCGCAGACTGATAACGATCCAAGTAGAGTCTGGTAATCTGACTATGTCCAGCAGGAAACAGTTGGTTTGCTGAAATTGGTGACCAACATATGTTTAGAAGCTCTGTGCAACTATAAACACGTTTTGCATGACGCTAAATGCTTGAACATGCGACAGAAACAAACAACATAAGGAATATAATACACCTTGTTCGAGAGCTAAGAGCCACTGCGTCTGTGCACGCCTCCATCTTAGAGAGAGACAAAAGAAAAAAGCAGTAACTTTCAGTTGCTCACTTCTGCAGGAGTTGCCACTGCAAACTAATTTGCTTGAAAGATTTGGCAGTTATTTTTATGCTGGAAGCTCTTCCTGATGCAACCTGGTCTTGAGCCCACAACCTCAGGAGCCTTAAAGGGCACACACAGCCCAACACGTATGAGTTATATTCAGGGTACTTATGGGGAAAATACAAGATACCTATAAGACACCTACAGGGGCCTGTTTGTAAGACTACTGGGTATTTATGGAGGATCTTATGATGGTACATGCAGGGTACTTATGGGACAAGTACGTGGTACTTACACTGTAAATGTGGATACATAATGGTCTTCATGAGGTAATTAAGGGTGCATATCAACTACAAGGTCCCCCCAAGGACCGGTCTTTATTTTTACAAACCTTGAACTTAGCCCCACTTTAGCCTTTTGTCTACCTATAAAATGGTTAGTATTTGGAAACATTTGATTCCAATTACCATTAAGTATTTTGTTACTGGACCACTAACAGATTGCAGCTCTGACAAATTAAAACCTTATTTTTTGTGTTTTGCTGCTTTAACATGCTAATACTTAATGATTAGCTTTAAAGTAGTAGGCAGATTAAATTAGAGGTGTTTATTGATCTTTAGATTTTCAGATAATTAAAGCCAGAAGGTCATTGAATAAATTTGGATTTTTATTTGTTGTGAGACTTTCTGTAAATTGCACAACAATCCACAAAGGAGTTAACGAAAGAGCAAATAAAACAGGTTTAGCATCTCTAACGGTGGTTTGGAGTAAACTCTTGCTACTGTTTGTCAGTCAGAGAGCAACTGGGGGAAAAAGCAGGAAGTTCTGATTAAAATTGTGTTTGTGTGCGTGCATGTGCGTGTGTGTGTGAGCTGGACGACTCAGCATTAAATCTCATTAAGAAGTGTGGATGAGAGTGAGCTGGTCCTCTGCCCGCAGACACACAGTTAATTTAATCACGCTCCACCGCTGAAAGTCCAACACACACACACATCTCCAGCCTGTCAGGCGCCGCCGGGCCCGTTTAGTGGAACGTCCATGTTGAGGGTGTGTCCGTTTCCATGGCGATGAATAATACAGGATCTTTTGGACGTAACTCAATTCGGACACATCAATAAATTTCATCGTCTGAGCCACCGCAGGGCCCGGGGAGCGACTCCTTTTGTTGAATTTACAGTCCTGTAATTATTTTAGTTCTTTTTACAAACATTAGACGTTAATGATGAACTAAAAACACAAATGAAACTACGACAGGGCAATGAATCATTAAGCAGCTGAGTCTGGTGAAAACATTGTTTTTTGTGTTTTAATTGTGTTGGTTTGTTGCCAGGACTCGGGCTGTTCGTGGGGATAATTAAAGTCTCATTATCTTCACTCCGACTCCAGAACAACTTAAAAACCAGAGTTTTCCTGGAACAGATCAACTTCATTTGAGAACCTGTTGTTGTTTCCTTTGTTAGTCTTGTTCTAATAAACCTCATGAGCTCTTTTTGCTTAAACTAATTATTAATGTTCGTGAGACTTTCTTGTTTTTTGCAAAATATTTTTATTTGAACTTGTATGTACCAAAACAAAGATATAATTAAATCTCCTGACTTTCTGAGTTGGACAAGTGCTACCCTGACGTCCCCCGTCACTAAAAGATTTGACCAGTGAATGTTGGTTTTCAAGGTGAGTGTTTCTCTTGACTGGAAGTGAACAGGGAGTGAAAGTAAACCTTCTTGTATTTTGTGCAAGATATTCAAGTGGGTAGGAGATTTCCTCACTCGCTCTTGAGCAAGGCCGATGCATTTTTTGCCCTCTGTCTTGTGTATCGGAGCTTCCATTTACACATCTTCCGAATCGTAAACTACTGACATGGATCTGGTCCGCTGGACTTTCATCACAACTGATACATTTTTTTTTTCAACCAAGTGACAGGGTCCTGGAGAACCCTCATGCCCCGCTGAGACGCACGCGGCAGGATACGTCATGGATAAGTTGATGTGCCTTTCTGTTTCATCTTAGGAGGATGCTGAAGATTTATGTCATTGGAATCATGACAGCAGTGTTTCTGCTCTTTGGCACCGTCGGATACCTTTGTTATCGGCTATTAAAGAAGACGGCAGCAGCAGTTCTGACCATGGCAAAGCTGCCGACGTTATCTGAAGCTTCGGTTCGTGCTTCTACTAGACTCAGGTGATGAAGAGCTCAACCGTAAGATGGAAGCAATTTGTGAGGATTGCAGGCCACTTGCCGCTTCTGGGACTCACCAGCATGTTGGGGACGACTTTGGAGGAAGCTAAAAAGCACGGACCAGTGGAATGCCCACAAATCTGGCTATTTTGGATCGAAAGTGCCAGCAGAACTCAATGCTGACGAGAAATAACAGTCTTCCTGAAAAACAAAACAAAACAACAACTGTGGCTTATCTGAATCGGACCTCCCTGTTTGGCCTCGAAGCAGGCCGACTTATCAAATTTATCCTGGGATATGTGTAAACTAAAAAGGCTCTGTCTATCGTAACCATCCCCCCACCCCAAGAGCAATGGTGGCCTTGGCCCCATAGATTAATCTTCGGTCACCCCAAAGACCACCCCAATCATCTGAGGAAAATGTAGTTTTAAGCAATATAACAATTAGAAGTAATAGTTTCCTCAAAAGATTAGGATAGTTGGTTTACTCACGTATGGAGGTGGCCGTCTTAGAGGTTGACGTGGCAACCCAATTCTCGATATGGTAAATGGTAAATGGTAAAGGGAGCTTACTTATATAGCGCTTTCCAGCCCCCATGAGGGGCCCCAAAGCGCTTCACAGTACCAGCCATCCACCCATT
>JARVGV010000694.1:2040919-2054306 GCA_031762435.1 Hypsolebias longignatus
TATCGACCTCATTTTCATTTATCAGCTTTATCGTTTCTTCGTGTCTCTCTTTCTACTGAAGACACTGGATGACAAAATGGCCCACTCAGCTGCTCTTCACTGACCCCTCCCATTTCTCTTTTCTCTTTAAAATCTGTTTTAACGTCCAAAATCGTGTTTTTGGATTGTTGAAAGCATCTAAGCTGAGAAGCTAAGCTATGAGCTAAGCTAACAGGCTGACCTCAGGAATAAACGTCCGTCTTGTCGAAGTTCCAAAATTCACAGTTGAAACCCGTGCCTTCTTGTAAAAAGTTGTTTTTCTCTACAAAAAGAAGCTGAAAACTTGTTCATTGATTTTTTTATTAAAAGCTTTGTGTGAAAGATGCTAAAGAGCTCAAACCACACCGAGCGTCCACCATGTCACCACCTCAGCCCATGTCATCCATCCCATTTTTCTTAAAGAGACACGCTGCATATCCATAATTCGGTTCAAACAGACTTATACTGCCATCCAGTGGTCAGAAAGAGTTACTACACTCAAAACAAATCAACATTTCTTCTAAAATTTGATAAATACTAATTATCGTTAAATTTCAAACAATATTATCGTTTATCGCAATAATTTATGAGACAATTAATATCCCTGCAAAATTTGTTATCATGACAAGTCTACTTGGTACTTACCCTGGGAACTTACCTGGTACTTAGCATGCGTATTTACTTAGTATCAACCTGGTATGTTGTAGATATGCACAGAGTATGCACAAGGTACTTATTAAATATTTGTGTACCCAATACATAGTGGGTTTTTACCTGGTTAGTACTGTGCTCTTAATATGTCCTTTCCTAGTGTTTAAGTGGGTACTTTTCAGGTTCTTTATGTGATATGTTGCAGGTACATGTCACAAGATACTTACTGGATATGTACGTAACTCATACTGCATGTACTGGTTCTAGTCTGGTGGGTACCATGTTTGTACCAAATATTTAACATGGTACTTAACTGGGTACTTGCGTAGTAAGTACCAGAATCAGTTATGAACATATCCAATATGTACTTAACTGAATATGTTAGTACCAGATACATACTGGGTTCTTTACCTGGTTAATATCAGGTTCTTAACGGGGTACATACCCAGTAAGTACAAGGTAACCAGTCACTTCATAAGACACTCAGGGCCCCGTAGATACATATCTGGTACTTTCATGGAACATAACAGATTTTTACCAGGTATCTATGGCGACTGGGCTGTATTTTGAGGTGACTTGTCGCCTTGTACATCCCTGGTGCATACCATTTGGAACTAAGTATTGCTACCTAATCAGTATCTTACCTGCTGTAGATCAATCTTTGAAGAAACAAGTTGGACCGACGAGCTAACAGCAGATCTTAACGAGCCAAGACCAACGTAGATTGCTGCAGTCCTAAAACATGTCCATAGCATTTCATTGCAGCAGTAGCAGCTGGCTGTAACACTTCCTGCAGCAACAGACATAGAACAGCACAAATGGAAACCTAACCAAAGTGTACAGAAAGTAATCCTTGGATTTTCATCTACAACTGATTACCATGTGGAGTTAACCTGATTCAAGATGGCTGCCACAGCTACAACGTTAGCAAACACAAAAATGACTAAGTCAGTGAGTTTTGCAGATATTAAAGTAAACTTCAGCATGGTGGTAGATGAGAGTCATCCCCAACACATAGTCTGAACGCTGACCGATTGCGCAAAATCACGTGCACGAAACTTTAATGTAAATATTTGAGCTAAACTGCTTCAGTTCCTCCAGTTATCGTCGTCGTAACTGGATTCATGGCTCCTCCTCTTTAGTTCCAGTTGTTCCAACACTTCCTGTTTCAGCAGGTTTGACCCTTCAGGTTTTTAATCCCTCGTTTGCTGTGAATGGAGCCGATCGAACTCCTCGAGTTTTTCTGTCACACTTTGATTTTTTTTTTGGCCTCGGTGTCAGAAACGTTGGAGCCGTTTAGCTTCACGGGTGAAGTTAAATGTTTGGAGGCAACAATTAATGAGTTTTTTTTTTTTTTTGTGCCGTCCTGAAGATTCAAAGGACACTCCTGCTGAAAATCGATATGAGCCCAGCAGAGTTTTTATGTGCCATCAAACTGAGAGTAAGGTCACATTTTGTGCACGAGAAGGGACTGGCCCGGCAGCGCTCATCTGATTAGAATAAAAAATAAAAAAAAGGCACTGCTCTGATCCCAGAGGAGAACTGGACTCAAATGTTTTTCTTTTTTTTGGCTCCACGTCAGCAGAGAACAGATCTGGGGTCAGGACCAGTCAAGTAATTCCTCACTAAACTGGAGGAAGCTCCGAGTAAAGAATCAAAGGCCGCGTGGAAACTCGACAGCTTCATGGACGATCTCCTGTTGGGACGAGACGACGCTCCTTCATCCGTCCGTGTGGCTGACATGTTTGCAGTGAGTGGGTGTTGAGGAGAAGCCTGGCAGGAAACTGAGGCCTGCACACAAAAACATTAATTCAGCCGCCTGAAGACGGATGTGCTTCAAAATAAAAGACTGGGATCAAATATTCAGCTTTCAGAGGAAATCATCTGTGAGGAATAATAAGTATAAAGTTTTATTTGTCCACGCAGGAATCTTAGTTCTCCACGTCTGGATCGTTTTTAACTGAACAGAATCAAAATGTCCGACTTTGCTTTTATTTCTGTTGTTTCAAATTTTAAACTCAAGTTTTATTTTGTTTTAAAAATTAATTTCAGATGAAACGTATTGAAGTCATGAAGCTGCAGTTTCCTGCTGTTTCAGGTTGAACTTGACAGTTTATTTAACAGGTGGACGATCATGTAGCTGCATGAGTCTGAAGCTGATGGAGCTGATACTTGGTGTGGGAGTAGCTGAGAGTCGTCCACAAACCTCCGCACCGACAAACCATGTGACTTCAGAGAACAGACCCAACTGAAGGGTGATCATGTTTTTACTCACGTCTGTTTGAACACTTCTCTGATGAATTCAAGGCTGAGAATCTCTTGAAGGAATGCATATCACCCGCTGCCTTTCATCATCATATTTAGTTAACAGTAGATAAAAGTAGCAAAATATAAGCTGGCAGCTGTAACGAGCAAAGCAGCTAAATGCTTTAAAAAATAAAGTAGCAGCTAAAAGGTAAAATAAGCAGAGTGGCAGCTAAAAGGAGTGAAGCAGCAGCTTGAAGCTAAAAGAAGCAGAGTGACAGGTAAAAGTTTGAAGGCGAGAAGCAGTAGCTTAAAGCTAAATCAAGCAGAGTCGCAGCTAAAAGCTAAAAGGAGTGGAGCAGCAGCTCAAAGTAAAAATAAAAAAAGCAGGTTGGCAGCTAAAAGCTAAAAGGAGCAAAGTAAGCTTGAAGCTAAAAGAAGCAGGTTGGCAACTGAAAGGACAAAGCTGAATGGTAGCTAAAAGCTAAAGGGGGTAGAGTGGCAGCTAAAGGGAGGGAAGCAGCAGCTAAGGTGTTTCAGCTGTGGCGGCCATCTTGAATCAGGTTGATTTCATAGGGTTATTCATTGTAGACATACACACCATGATTACTTAAATAGTTTCATTCTCTTCAGTAGTTCACGAGATATTTTGCTAACAAACACACACACGGGCTGAACTCTGCCTTTGAGCAACAACGATCAGTTCTCATGAGGGTTTAATTTCTGTGAGATGGTGTTGCACTAACTTACCACAAAATAACATTTTCAAACTCCGGACCCCTGAGCGCCCAGGGTTTTACCTGCTCTGCGTTGTCATGACAACCACCAGGCGTTTACTGCTGACGCTGTCCTGAAATCACAGAGCAGGTCTGGACCCTCACCTGTCCTCTCTGGTCCTGGTGCTCCTCTCAGAGCGTCCCCAGGACCGACCTGGCTCCTCAAAGAGCCCAGCAGACAGTGAGGTGTTGGGCCCGGTTCTGACAGCAGTTTGACAGACAGTGTTTCACGTCACGTCCTTTCAGCGTGGACAGCTCTGCAGACTGTCTGGCAGGTAAAAACCTGCAGCTCTGTAGCTTCTGACTGCTCGGAGGCGTTCGCTGCTGAGCTCCAACAGGCACGAGCGCACCGGCGTCCCATGACAGATGGTTCGACCAGCGTAAAACGACCAGACGGTGCGATGGTCAATGAAACGTTTGACAGCCTGTGTCACCGACCAATCAAACAGCTGGTGGGGGGGCGAGCCGTCACCACGGTAACGAGGAACACCTGACGTTGCTCAACCTGCCAGGTAAACCTTTTACAGACGGTCGACCACTAAAGGAAAGGAAACATCTTCTGTTAAAGACGTGAGGAGGAAGTTCAGAGCCTCAGGATTTAAGATGTTGAGAAAAGTCGAAGCGTTTCAAGAACGAGCTGAAACTGAACCTGGTGTTTCTTCTGAACTCAACTCCGTTTGTTTCCTATCGTAGCTGACGAATACGTTCTGGACTCACATGGAGGTGCAGTTTGAACCGACAGCTCCAGCCACAGCAGACATGATGGAAAAGACACGAGTGTTTGAGTCGAACACGGTCCACGTGTGTCTTTGGGTTCTTTACGGGACTCCGCAGGAACGTCCAGCCGTGATGGACGCTCCTCTTCCAGGCATCTTCCAGCGTCGTTCATTTTACCAACGTCCCCTAGTGGACTTATAAAAAAAATCCAAACTGTAAAGATGAGGGGTCATCGCCACAGTGAACTGACACGCACGAAGACTCGGGAGTTGTTTTCACGCTGGACGCCCTTCATGACCAACCACAGACATCGAGCTACCACAGCCCTCTGTGTGGAGCAGAGCTGACATGTGGGGCGTCCAGGGGAGCAGATGCTGGGGGAGAAGTGCCTTGCTCAAGGGCCCAGAGTGGGTCAGATGAGGGCCTTCTAATCACAGGCCCACCTTCTATAACCTCTGCGCCACCACTCCCCAATAAAAATAAAAATAAAGTAAACGTGGATGAAAAATGCATTTATAATGAATTTCAACGGCGCCAATTAACACGAGGCATCACTTGAAACAATCATGACAAAGTTAAAAAGTAAAGTTTTAGTAGGTTTTGTCAAACTGTCGTGTTTATTGACAACACAAAAAATAAAAATACAAACAAAAATACATGTGGCACATTTCCTTCCAAGGGGGTGGCACGGTGGTGCAGTTGGTAGAGCTGCCGCCTCTCAGCAAATGGTGCCCCCCCTGAACTGCTGCCCCCCTCCTCCTACCGGCTCCCGTTGTCTCAGTGAAACAGCGAAGGAGCGTTTGTCTCTGCATTTAAAGAGGAACAAGACGAAGAAACTCAGGAGGAACAAACAGAACGAGGAGCGGCTCTTCATCGTCTGCAGCTCGGTGCTTCCTGTTCATCGCTTGTGACGTCACTGCTCCGCCTCAGTGACGTCACTGAGGAGGAGCAGTGACATCACTGCCCCCCACTGTTTCTCTGGGGGAACATCAACCTTATTGAAATTCTTTACAAATGTATTTTTTGATCCCATACCTTTAAAATAATGTGTATACCTCTACTTTTGAGTTTTATATTAGCCCACCAGGTGCTGCTCTGCTGTCAAAATAAAACTCATTTATAAAAATGTTTGTTTATAACAGTCCATAAAAAAAAAAAAAAAAAAAAAAACAGGCAGGGGAGCAGTGCCCAGAAGTAACTGTATAAAGGTCAGTCCTCAAAATAGTTTTAGTTTGGACGTAAAGCGCAAAACCACTGTTGTGTTGTGCACGAGTACACGTTTGGTAGAAAACAGTAAAACATGCAGAGTTGTCCTCGCCTGTCCGGAGTTGGACCGTGCAGGTCTGGGACTGCTCGACCAAAAACAGGGCTTCAGCACAGATACTGGATCTGGTGGGTGGAGGTGAAGGTCTTCACAAAACTCTGGATTTGAATTAAAAGAAATGTCAAAAATTTAATTTGGGTGTGTAAGAAAGATTGTCACGTTTCATAAAATAAATAAATACATTTTTCAGTCTATAAATCTGAATTGTGGCGTTTTACTTTCCCAACTAAAGGTGCTCAAGGAGCTAACATTCAAAAGAAATCATTTAAATTGGATTTTTTTAATTTTTGGTTGTGGTGGCTGTAAAATACTGACTAGTTTAAATAAACAAATATATTTTCAGCAGTTGTGTAAGATGGGTGATTTTTCTCCTAATTAACAATTATTGTCAAACATTATTAAATTATTATTATTAATTGTTAAGTTAAATGACTTTTTGAATTTGCCTTCACAGTTTAGTGTTGCTAAAAATTAAACAACAGTTTTTTTGTTCATTATGAAATAATTTTTGAGTTTGATATGAAATCTCAGTTTAATTTGTCTGCTGCCTACACCACAGGGTTCTTGCACATCTTACAACTCATTTGATCCTTTCCAGCTTTTAAGACCTGGAAATATAATTTTGCGACTAGAAACGTTATCTCTTTAATTTAATTCCGAGCAGTCAGAATTAAATTCTGAGCTGAAGGAGCTCTTTTTTATTTTTTTTTATAGATGAAAGTATTTAGAGTTAAGTTCCCACGAGTAAAATCCAGTAAAATTTGAATGGAGTTTGGTGGGTGAGGCCTGCCCCTGACGGCCCCTCCCCCCACCCCTCCCTCCCTCGCGCTGTCAGCGCGTGCCTCTGTTGAAGCTCGCGCGCAGGCTGTAAACGCACACTCGGAGCTGAGCGGGCGCCACAACTCTTCCTCAGACCCACCACCTCCTCCTCCTCCTCCGCGGCGGACGGAGGATGCTGAGCAGCGGAGCCCCAGCAGCGGCACCGGCGGCGGCGGGCAGGAGCAGCGTCTCCCCGGGGCTTTAAAAAGTTAAGGAGGATCCGCTTCAGAACCGGAGGAGGGCTCGAGCCCGGCGGCTCGCGCGGGATAAACCCGCCCGGGTGGATCTATCTGGAGCTCGGAATCGTTCGGATGGATTCGGACGAACTCGTGTAACGGATTCCTCGTTTTTTTTTTTTTTTTTTAACGGATCCCGGGACCAGCTCCTGGGGTAGGTGACCGACCGTTACCGCCTCCTTCCACCCCCGGGACGGTGCACCGAGAGCAGGTGTACGGACCGAGGACATCTTCACCTGCGTCAGCCCCATTTCTGTCCCCAACGGCGGGAAAATAAGTTACCGAACCGGCGGAGGGATTTAACCGAACTGTGTGGATCAGATAACTCCATTAAAAGCCCTTTAATAATAATAATTAAAAAAAAGATTTTCCGGAGGATGAATTAAAAAAAAAAATCGGGATTTCCACCTCGTCCTCTCGGGGCTCCGCTGCCCCTCAGACCGGCAGCCGTGTCCCCCGTTATCAATCAGCTTTAATCCGGTTTTAATCCATCAGCCTCATGAGGCAGGGCAGTGAACGATCCTCCGCCGGTGAAATAATCCCTCAGCTGGCTGTAAATGATCCACTTAACCCTCCAAAGACCAGAGACTCATTAATCTGCTGAAAACTTCATCTGGCAACTTTAGTGCTGAAAGGCTCATTTCTAATCTGGAAGGAGAAATTAAGGATTAAAACCACAAACATGGAGACAAATAGACGACCACAGGTCTCTAATTGACCAAATACCAATTAGTGTCTTTAATGTGGGTTTAAATTGATTAACCCCCAATATTGACCCAGATGCTCAGTTAATCTCCAGCTGTGTTGCATATTAAACCCACGAGGGTCCAAACGGGTCAGTTTAAGCGTTATTGCGGTTCTGGGGGTACTCAAATTAACTTCACTGACCCCCCCGGACGACGACTCACGTGTTTACTCGAGCTTTGGTTTATGACTCGTCTTAAACATCCAGAAACATTTCTGTCGTGTTTTTTTAATTTAAGACCTGAGGAAGACGAGTTCAGCTGTCCCACCTCTGTCTGAGGAGGTTTAGAGTTGAGCTTATCCAGGTGAACGTCTACGGATGTACAGCCACATCCTCAACAGCATACCTCCTCCTCCTCTTCCTCCCTTTCAGTGTCCCGTGCCAGCTCAACATTGATTTTCTTCCCGCCGCAAAACTGAAACGTACACAACTCGTCCTTTCTGTGTCCGTTGAGTTGCCTGAAACGTTAGACGTGCGGCGGTGTTGGTTTTCTACCTCCGCTCGAGCTGAAGGACGTTCGTCACAGCCGGAGGTCGCAGGTCAGCTTTTCTGCCGTTGGATCAGATCTGAGCATAAATGAGTGTTTTCCAGAACTGGCTGCTGACCCTGAACTTCGAGATCTTTTTATTGCTGTTGCACTGACGTTTCCTGACAGATGGGACTCAACGACAGCAGCCCCGGCGCCATGCGGAACGGCCGCGGCCTGTCGGACCAGTGGGCAGAGTCGGTGGTGGTGCGAGGCCGAACCACAGAGCGCCACATCACTGTGCACAAACGCCTGGTGCTGGGCTTTGCCCTGTCCATCATTACCCTGATCATCGTGACGGTGGTAGCCGTGGTGCTCAGCCTGCGGTTTGACAGCTGCGGCGGGCGAGATCGGAAAGGATCTACTGGGGAGATGGGTTCCAGAGGGTCTGGAAAACTGAGCGGGAACAGAGGGGACAAGATGGGAGAGAGAGGGGACGAGGAGGTGGTCCAGCCCTGGAAAAACTCTCGGCTTCCTGGTTCGGTGAGGCCTCGACACTACGACCTACGGCTCGCCGTCTACATGGACAACTTCACCTTCTCTGGAGAAGTCAGCGTCGAAGTGGAGTGCGTCAACGCCACCCGGTTCATCGTGCTGCACGCAGATCGCCTTGAGGTACGCCAACATCAGTGTCCGTCCGTAAAGATCTGAAGGGATTTTACGGACCCTTAGATATCTGCATTGTTCTTAGCAAGTTCAGTCGACGGCGACTGGACCAAGTTTTGATCCTTGAAAATGTTTCACTTCCTTTGCAAAGAGCTCAGAAGATCAGTTGAAGTTCTTCAGAGGAGATGTGAACCAAGAATCAAAAAAGGAGTCCAGTTGCCTTTGGGGCAGCTGTGGCTGAGTGGTTAGAGCAGTCGTCCTCCAATGGGAGAGTTGGGGGTTCGATTCCACCAGCAGTCACATGTTGAAGTGTCCCTGAGCAAGACACTGAACCCCTCACGGCCTCAGATGTGTGTCCCATCAGTGTATGAACGTGATAAATATCTGATTATTCTTTGTACAGATGTGGTAGAGCGCTGTTGGAAATGGTTAATGAGACACAGATGGTTGTAAAGAGCTTCGAGTGTCTTGATCAGACAGAAAGGTTCTATAGAAGTACAGTCCATTTAGATCTAGAACGTTCTAGAATCACAGAACATTCCACTCAGTCTGGTGATCCTAGAGGTTTCGACCCGTTCCAAAAGCCTTCCTGAACCATCGTTGAGTGTTTGAGCCATAAAAAAAATGCTCCTAGAGATCTTTACAAGTTGAACATTTGGACCAGATTCAAAACGTTCTCCTGGAAAGTCCAGAGACCCGAGGTGAGATCCCTGAAACAGAACCAAACTCAGAACTGAGTCAGGACCGTTTACCCAAACGTACCGGTGGTTTTAAGAGTCCTTCATGTCTACTCACCAGTGTTCTCCAGTGGTTCTGATGGTTCGTGGTCATACAGAACCACCAGTTCTTTAGAACCACAAGCCGACCAGATCCTCTTAATTTTACGCTGTAAGGAGCCATATCTGCTCATGCCCTTTCAAAATAAAACCAGACCGGAGCTGCAAAACTTGCTAGAAATAAAAACATGTTATTTAATGGAAAAATCAGTTTTTGGGACTTCTTAATTTTTTTCCCACATTCGGACAGAAGGATCAGAACTGTGCGTATCATTATAAATAATTAGTGGCAGTAATAATTAGGTCGTATTTTTGGATCTTTATTTGTGACTGAATTATTTTATAAAAGCAGAAACCATCAGCTAAACAGAAGCTAAAGGCTAAGACCAACAAAACAGTAGCTAGAAGCTAAAACTAGTTAAACAGTAGCTAAAAACCAAGACCATCAAAGCAGTATCTAGAAGCAGCCCAGTAAAACAGAAGCTAAAGGCTAAGACCAACAAAACAGTATCTATAAGGTAAAACTAGTTAAACAGTAGCTAAAAACCAAGACCAACAAAACAGTATCTAGAAGCTGAAACTAGTTAAACAGTAGCTAAAGGCTAAGACCGTCAAAACAGTATTTAGAAGAAGACAAGTTAAACAGTTGCTAAAGGCCAACACTAACAAAACATATCTAGAAGATAAAACTAGTTAAACAGTAGCTAAAAACCCACACTGTCAAAACGGTATCTAGAAGCAGACCAGTTAAACAGTAGCTAACTGCTAAAACAAGCCATCAGCTAAAAGCTAAAACAAGCTAGACTAACTTAAAACCAAAACTGGCAAAATATTAGCTAAAAGGAGCAAAACATCAGCTTTACGCTAACAGGAGCTGACCTTTATTTAATTACTACAATAGGCTAAACATAAGCTAAAAGCTACAGTTGATGTAGACATTTTAAAGCAGCCAAAGTCTTTCCTCAAGATGAATTTCCTAACAGAAGTGTTTGTCTGAAAGTCTGCTCTGTTTTAGAAAAAACAAACTACAAACTAAGAATGTTTCAGCCTCGGAGGTTCCTTTATCGAGGCCAATTAGCAGCTAAAGTTTCTGTTTCAGTTCTGAGCTGAGCCCGCGGTGGGCGAGGGAAACGCCGGAGCGGCAGGATTCTTCACATCGGCCGGCCGGGCGAACGTGAGAGATGGATAAATGCGTCTAATTTGGGCCAGGGCCAATTAAAAGCCCCGCAGCCTCGCCGCTTGTGTCGGAGCGCTCGTTGAATTAATGGGTTCTGTCGGGCGGCAGGCCGGTTCTCCTGAAGGAACGTCACAGTTAATGTGTTATGAAAAGAAAAATTGTCAAGATGTGAAAAAGCCCTGAAAGAAAAAGGTGCAAAAAATGTAAAAGGTGTTTTTTAAAGTAAAAAAGCTGATGTAAGGAAATCGCTCTTTTATCAAATATGAAGACATGAATCATGAGCAAATACACACTGCCATGACCTTTGACCTTTGAATCCTGCAACCACTGACCAATCAGAACATGCATGCGTGTTTATAAGACAGTATTTTAACAATGTTTACAACTTTTCTTTTACAATTTTCATCCTTATAAGGTGCAATAAGCTAAGACCTGCTAAACAGTCTCTACAAGCTAAGACCGGCTAAACAGTCTGTACAAGCTAAGACCTGCTAAACAGTCTCTACAAGCTAAGACCTGCTAAACAGTCTCTACAAGCTAAGACCTGCTAAACAGTCTGTACAAGCTAAGACCTGCTAAACAGTCTGTACAAGCTAAGACCTGCTAAACATTCTGTACAAGCTAAGACCTGCTAAACAGTCTCAAGCTAAGACCTGCTAAACATTCTGTACAAGCTAAGACCTGCTAAACAGTCTCTACAAGCTAAGACCTGCTAAACATTCTGTACAAGCTAAGACCTGTTGAACAAAAGTTTAAAGCTAAGTTGAGCAAGACTAGTTTAAAATAAAATCCGAGAACACAGTAGCTAAAAGCTAATACTGTCAAGCAGTAGCTAAAAGCTAATCCTGTTAAACAGTAGCCAAAAGCAAATATTGTTAAACAGCAGCTAAAATGTAAAACAGTCCATATTTCCTGATCTGGAATGTTACTGTACAAAAGTTATCAAAAATGGACCAGAATGCATTGCAGCAGCTAACGTCCGCAGCTCACCGTGGAGGTTTTCAGACTTGTTTCTAACAGGAAGTCTCCTGAGCTGCTGAAACTTTTACTGAAAACCATGAAACAAGATGAGAAGCCCCGTGTGTCTCCAGGGAATGCATATCGCCCGCCACCATCAAGTTTTAGCCTGAGCTCGTCTCAAGCTGACTGTTTGGATCCTGCTGGTTCTGAGCGCTCAGCAGAGGCGGGACAAAGATCTGAGTCCAAACGAGACGACTTGCAGGAGCGGCGTCCAGACGTCCATTTCCATACAGTCCAACTGTCTCAGAGTTTGCTGACTCAGCAGAAAAGCCTGGAGCAAATTGGTCTAATCCTGGACATTTCCTGTGCTGTCAGGAGGCCTTCGGCCTGCATCAATCACAGAACCAGGACTCTGCTGGTCCCGGTACAGATCCACTGATGAGGGACAACCGGAGACCAGAAGGTCTCAAACACCACGTTTTAATCTGAAGCCAGACGTTCAAACTGAGACATGTGGGTCAAATCTACTGCTGACTCTCAGCTACTACCACACCACACGTGGCCGAAGTTACAGCCAGTTCTGTGTTGGCTCAGGTGGATAAGCTGTGGCAGCCATCTTTAAAAATCTAACGGTTGTTTGCTGTGCCCTGTTGTTGTGCTGTTAAACATGTTAAAAACAGAACTAGACAAACAAACAAACAGGAGGAATCCATAATAAATAAAAGAAGATAAAAAAAAAACATGTTTAAATTTCCTGACAACTTCAGACTTTAATAAAAGCAGCAAAAAATGTCTCCTTCCTGGAATAAAATGTTTTGATTGAATTTTTCAATTTGATTTGAATTTTCGGCTGCGCTTGGAAAGGCCTCACGCCGTGTCCTGTTGTTGAGGGCAAGTAAAATAAAAGATCGGTTGGGCTTCAGCAGCTTCTGGAGTTGGAAACTAACAAGATCTGAAACTGGTTCTGCTGAAACAGCTGAACTGAACCTAAACGCTGAAAATCATTCAGCTAAATGAAACAAGCTAAAACTAACTGTTTAAGGAAAACAGAGGCTAAAAGCATCAAAACATGAGCCAAAATGAGCAGAACAGAAACTGAATACCTCACTTTCTAAAAAGAAACAGGACTTTAGCTAATTTTAGCAAAACATAAGATAAAATTAACACATTTGTAATGAAAATGAGCTAAATAGTAGCTAAATATCAGCTATGAATGCTAAAATTAGCTAAACAGTTGCCAAAAGTAGAACAGATGCCAAAGAAATTAGCAGCAGTTAAAATTAAAAGAAGCACGATTTTAGCTAAAAAGTAAAAGTAGCAGAACATTTAAATTAAGTTTATTTATGAAGCTCCAAGTCACAACAGAAGTCGTCTCAGGCTCTGAACAGAAACATTGGTATAAAAATAATAATTTAACATTATTTACCTGAGGAGCAGCACATAACTCTCATCTTGAGCGAACAAGAAGGTGACAGTGGAAAGGAAAAACTCCCTTATGAGGAAGAAACCTTTAGCAGAACCAGGCTCAGGAGAAGTGTCCATCTGCTTCTACCGGCTGGGTTGGGCAGGAATAGATACACAATGGCAGGTAAAGAATCACATGTTAAGATATAAATAGTTTCAAATGAAAACTCTTCAATTTTAACAACTCTTTTAAGTAACTGTGGTCAGTTTGTCCTCTAGTAGTCTAAGTCTATAGCAGCAGAACAGGCCAACCCTAACTATAGGATTTATCAAAAAAGGAAAGTCTTAATCCCAGTCTTCAAACTGGACAATGTGTCAGCCTCATGGACAGAAACTGGAAGTTGTTCC
>JARVGV010000694.1:2054406-2068230 GCA_031762435.1 Hypsolebias longignatus
ATAAATATAAATTTTTATAAACCCTTCCCACGCTCTTAACAATGTTCTAAACTCTTAAACCGACGTCATTTTAACAACATGTGTATTTATTGTACGGTGGCTACTGCTACATTTTATACGGGTGCTCACCAGCTCTGCAGAAGCTCAGTTCTGGTCGGCTACCCTGCAGCATGACAAGCCCACCACCCCGACCAGGTTGATGTGCACGTGCTGCCACTTCAAGAGGGACACACCGCGCACAAGGCTGACCAGGATTAGTCCACCACCACTGCCCAGTTTGGACCAGCACCGTGCGACCAGAACCAGGCCGAACTCTGCCGCGGTCTGTTCCCTGCAGCCCCCAGGATCTGGGTCACACTGAGTCCAGATCAACCCAGGTCACCAGTGAAGATACAACTTGAAGGATGAACTCAGCTACAGGACTGAGACTTTCCTGACAGGTCTCCAGTCCATCACAGGGACACCTAGAGACAAACGAGTCAACAACCCTTCTCTCTCTGTCTCACATGGGGACAGTTTAGTTAACGACCAGTCTAACGTGCATGTTTTTGGTCTGTGGGAGGAAACTCCACCAGAAAGTCCCCCCAGCTGAGATTTGATCTGGCAACCTTGAGAGGCAGCAGCTTCACCAACTGCACCACCATAACACATTTTTATCATTCATTCATTTAATTATTGGTTTGTTAATCAAATAATTAATTAATTAATTATCTGCAGCAGAGGTGCCCCTCTCTGGCAGATGGCGTCCGAGGCGATGGCCTGTGTTGCCTGTCCCCAGAGCCGACTGCATCACGTCTAACTCGTTCCTGTGCTGCACATTCAGGGTAGCTTGTGAAGGAGTGGAGTTACTGAAGCAGGTCACAATGGCTGCTTTCACACCTGTTTTGCATGCACCGTTTGGGCGTGTGCGTCTGACCGAGTTGTATTTATAGTCACAGCTAGACGTGTGTGCAGCTGTGTGAATGAACTGAGTGAACTGTTGGAGACAGTCATTCACCAAGATTCAGACAGTGTAGCAAAGCGTATTAAATACTACTACTATATATAACAATAACAAGCTCAGCCCTCCTGTCCCTCCTCCTCCTCCTCCTCCTCCTCCTCCTCCTCTTCCTCCTTCACTGCAGGTTGGTCCAACTCAAAATGCACAAATAGTAAACAGTCAAAGCTCTCTGTTAGGGAAGGAGGAAATGAGGAGTAGAGAAGGGTAAACGTGACAAGTACAGGTACATTAAAAATGTTAAGTGTTATTCAGTTGCAGGACGACAGCACGGTTTGCTGAGTATTAAATGGTTTGTTTGTAGATTTGTTCTGTTTATAAAATGTAAATGTTATTCCTCTTCCACCTCTTTATATATTATATTATATGTACACTTGTTTGTTGTGTTTAGTTCCTTTACTAATGTCAAAGTCACGGCCTGCGGGCCAAATCTGGTCCTTCTTAACATTTTATTTGGCCACCAAAAGAATATTCTGATACAATTTGAATGATAATGAGAAAAAAATTAAAGTCTCTAAATGTAACTCTTAACCTAATAAACCTAAATGTGTGTATTTCTCATAGCAAATACAAATTATATGTTAACTCTGTGCATTAAACATTTCCTTAATTTAATTAAATAAGAAGAAATGAGGTCATTCATTTGTATTCTACAAAATAACTTACAAAAAGTTCTGTTTAGTAAAAAAAGGCCATGTATGTTAAGTCATATTTCCTATTTCTTTGTGTACTTGATGGTGTGTAAAAATGATGATGTCATGATGAGTATGGGTATTTTATTATAATAATTCAGTGCACATCTTCTCAGTTCTCAGGGCTTGTAGTTAATCTCATTAATGATTGACTGAATGATTACTGTCATATCCCACTGGCTGCATACAGAGGTATACAGTATACACACACAGATATAGAGCCCCGACCGATATGGAAATTTGGACTATCCTCAATACTGATATTGGGAGGGAAAGGATAAGGCCGATAACAGATATGTTGGCTGAAAAAATTTAGATCTTTGTCCACCCCCAAGAATCTAAGAATCCGCGAGTGGAGAGGGGCTTGTTTATTTAGTGCAGCTGTTAGCAACCATGAAGCTAAGCTAATCAGATCCACCTGTACGTAGTCCCACAACAGGTTTACAAGTGATGCACTGGTCATAGAAACAGTCTTCCTAATGTGCGTTCACATTTTCTATCCTCCACTATTCACCATAAAGTTATCAAGTGTGTTACAAAAATATAAATTAAACATAGAAACGCCCTGTCTGTTCATTGTTTAAACAGTCAGTCATGTACGGTGAAGGTCTGATTAGAATTGACCTCACAGAGTTTAGTTTTCTTTGCAGAGAAGTAAAGATTTCAGACAAACATTTCATTGAGGACAACAAAGCTAACATTACTAACACTGATATATTTTATCTCTACGTTAGATTTATTGTTCTGGATAAAGTTTTACAAGACTGTAGCCTATGCTAGGTTTTCTAAACAATAGCTTGCTAACTTGAGAGGCACGTAGCTAAAGACGAGCAGGTTGTACGAGTTAAGAAAATGTATTGTTGATTTATTTTACAGCTCAGTTAAAATAAATTTGCCATGGTATGTTCAACATAAAACTCCACACTGTATTCAGTTGCTCCCTCTTCTCTCGACTGTGTTGTGTGTGCAGCATTGCTCGACTTGAAAGTAGTCTAGTTGCACCCCCTGCTGGATACATTGTGCAAAGACGTAAACTGCAAGTAAGGACACGGCTTGTTCCCAGCATTTAAGGGGTGAAAATTATTAGTGTTTATATCGGCACTTGATGGGACAATTATTACCGATATGTCCCCAAAACACCCATATCGGCCTTACCGATATATTGGTCGGGCTTTAATATACAGCTACATGTTACTGTATATTTATTGTGTATTTTTCTGTCACCCTACAGTTTCAGATTTAGATATAAAGAACCCGTCCACACAGGATTTCCTGGAGCAGCTCTTGAACCAGGAGCTGCAGAGCCCCTCACCATGTTTACATGTCCCAGATGATTACGAGTATGCCGGCTCTCGGTCTCAGGGGCATTACTGTGGACCCCAGGAGAACCCCAGATCCTTTGACTGCCCGAGCATTGAGATTACCTCCATAAGCCACAACATTCATGTGGAGGCAGGTAGTAACCTGGAGGTTTTGGCAGCTGGTGGTCCAGAGGGGGGGTACGTTGAGCCACCGTGGCACAGAAATCACCTCTACCTTCCTCTGGACGCCTGTTATCGGGAAGCAACGCTCAGCCCAAGTCCCTGCAGCAGCTTGTCGTCCAGGAGCTGGGTGTCGGACCTCTCCTCTTGTGAGTCTTTCTCCCATATTAACGATAATGTAGACGAAGAGCTGCATGACGCTGCCCTCCTTGATCTGGGCTCACCAGGATGTGGAGGTGGCACGTTTGGGGTGGAGCTATGGCAGCAGAAGTACCAGCATCCTTTACCTTTCAGCCCAGCGTTGTCACCGCATCAGTCGCCTCGGCAGTCACCAAGCCACTCCCCTCGCACCAGTATTACAGAGGATACCTTGCTCAACCACAGGCCCACCTCCAGGTGAGTTGGCTTGATTTATTTTTGGTGATCTGAGAACTATCTTTTCCTTCCTCTGCTTCTCCTTCTTCTCGTCCTACTTCTTCCTCTGTCTGCTTCTCTTCCTCTGCTTTCTCATTAGCCTTTTTGGAGGCTTTAACGTATTAAAAAACTGGAAATTTTGGGAACACCCTGTAAGTAAGTGAAAATTTTGAGTCTCAAAAAGACACGTGGCTAAGTGGCTCACAAGCACCACCGATTTGGCACTACTAAGACCTACTTTCACTTAGAGGTCTGACAGTTGTTACACATGTAGATCCGACTAAGGCACACAAAAAGTCTCTTGGAGGTACGACCTAAATCCAACATTAAGTCTTCCGTTATGAATCAAAGTAGCCGTTTTAGGGTTTTACTCATGTCGTAGTTGAAATAACGCTCCTAAAGCATTGGGAGTGTCCGCTTCAAACTTGGTCAGTGTTTCATTACGAATGGGGGATTAAAGCTTATCAAAAGCTTGAGTTTTGGTCATATGGTGTGGGCGTGGCTTGACTCCAGAACTTGCATTTCCACCATAAAATCTAAAATCACATGGTTCACTTATGTCCATCTTCAACTTTTGTCTGATTAGAGAAATTGACATTACTTAAAATTTTTAAAGGGACTTTTTACCAAAGGGCATGCGGTCTTGGAGGCAGGACAAACTTCGACCTTGATAATACACGTATAGTTTCAACAGATTCCTACAGTCTGTACCAAAACACCCACAAACATGCTTGGACCAAAGCTTAATGTATGTACATGCACAAAGATTGTGGGTGTCACAAAATAATTAAGCACCACCCATTAGAAATGTTTAAACAACCATCTCCTTTTTTTTTACTTTCATATAGAAAACTGAAGGTTAGTACATCTATGAAGCTCACAATAGACGACTTCATGTCTTCTGCCTCATAGTCTTCCGACATCAAGTTGGCTGTTTTGAACTGAAGTCATGCTTTTGACGATTTTTGCAGCCACTTCCAACTAAATGTTTAAATGAACTCCTTTTTGAGACGTAGAAGTGTTGACTTTAAAGTTGGTCTGTACACTAAGAGATTATAATCACACTGAGCATTTTATCTCTGTAATATTTCTGTAATGTTCAAATTTTCTCTGTTGCAGAACAAACAAATCAGCAAATCATTTTCCTTATTTAGCAGAATGCAAAAACAAAGTTATTGCAGAAAGCAGAACTCAAAGTTTGTCAGACGTGTTCGTTATCTGTGAGATCTGATCATTCTCAATCAGGTCTGATTGAGAATTATCAGATTTGACACCTGGATTATTGAGCATGAACATTCTTATCTGTGAGATGAACAGTTTCCTCCAAAATCACTGTGATGGTGCACAAGTGATCCAGCAGTTTCACATTCCACCCAAACAAAAAGCAAACAAAACTAGAGAAATCACATTTCATGCACAAATGCAGTGTTTGCTCATTGCAGAAGGACTTGCTGAAAAACAGCTGAAATGAGCTAAAAACATGCTGAAATGCAAGAACAAGCTTAAATCAGCAGACGAAAGCAGAAATAACACATATTTGCAGAATTAGGTTTAAACGACCAGAAGGAAGCAGAAAGAGCTGAAAAAGCTAAAGAAAAGTGGAATTAGCTGAAAAAGTTCAAATTAGCATAAAAACAGCTAAATAGTACCTGGATGATTGAGCATGAACTTTGTTGCCTTGAACCATTTTGTCTGTTGCTGCCTGCCTGGGAGGAGTCGACGAGGGACAGGACGGCCCCCAGAAACCATCTTCGCCCTCCGTCTCTAAAAAGAAACTGTCCAGATGACCCGACTGTGAATTATTGGATTTGGTATCTGGATGACTGAGCATGAACTTTGTTGGTTAGTAGCTGAAATAGTAGGACAACGCTGACACTTGTAGAAATGAGCTAAAAGGAGCATAACAAGCTGAAATTATCAGAAAGAAATTATAAGAAATGTTGTAGTTAACAAAGCAGCTGAAATTAGCTGAAAAATAGTTTAAATTTGCTAAAGCTAAAGTTGCACCAAAACCAAAAGTCACAGCAGGATTGTCCTGAAAGAGCCAACGTTTTGATTCATGATTTGTTGAAGTAGCTAAAAACTGTGGGATGAGAAAGATGCTGAAAAATGGATCTCAATAGTGTGAAAGCTTCTTGAGCGTTCAGACAATAATCCAGCAGCAGCCAGGTGATGATTTGTCCATGGTGAAATCAAACAGGCAGCTCCAGCAACACAACCGGTTGGTTTTCAGAAAATTGGTTGAAAACGAGTAGAAAAGAAAAATGTTCCATTAGTGGCGTTCATTAGAAAACATCTTTTACCACATTTTATTTTCTGCTGGTTCCACTGCTGGACTTCCTGTTTGAAACAAAATCTTGTTCATCCACCAAAAACATGTATTTATTTAACTGAAGTAACACAGTGTTGCTCATTAGTTAAATTAATCCAGCTCTTTCTTTTGTCAGACCTTCCTCCAGACCAAACTCCCCCTGTGGAAAGAGAAGCCACTCCGGCGCTGACCTTCGTGCTCGCTCACCTTCTCCTCTCCACTCAGCCAGCCCCACTCCAGGCATATCTCCACGGGGTAGTGCGGCCGATGACAACAGGGTGGGGAGCCCTGCCAGTACCTCTGGAGCCTATATTTCTGGTTACCAGGAGCTTGACGTCCCTTCTAAAACCAGAAGAACATCAGGAAGTCATCTTGGTCTCTTGGCTGGTGACCCTGACCCGAAATCCTACCTGGATTCTCGTGGAGAGGATAAACGAGAACATGGTGGCGTAGCTGAGCTCTTCCTTCCAGTCCCATTCAATTTCAGCTGGAACAAACCCAAACCTGAAAACCCGCCACTGTTCAGGTTGGCATTGTTATTAATAATCTATATTCTGATTCTCTGGAAGATTTATAAAAATAATGTTGTGTTGTTGTTTTTTTGTTTGAATCCTGAAGGAACAGGGTCATAACGTCCTGCTTCCTTTAATGGGGTCACTGGCTGCCCTGTATCATATTTGGTTTTATTAGACAGTCTTCACACAAGACACTGACTTCACTTTATGATTTTTTTTCATTTAATCTACTAACTGATCCAAATATGTTTATGTCTGTGAGGACGTTAGAGAAAAATCTGCATCTATCTGAAAGTAGCAGAGCTGCTCCAACATGCAGCCGCTCCGATTCCGGTGCAGTTCATCAGAGTGCCGCTCGATGTGGGCGGGGTCGTCACAGCAAGACCACTCGGATCTCAGCTCAGCAATAACTGCACCTTTTGTTTTGTGTTGCCGTCTTTTCTAAAGAAAACTAGGAGCTCTCTATCACAACCGACCAGAAGCAAGTATCCAGCAAAGCAATCAGTGGCCAGCAGTCTGATGTTAAATCTGCAGCTAGCCTGGTCCAAATGGAACCCCAGAAATAAAACTGTCAGTCCAGGCCGGGCCGTACAGTCCAGGTACAACTCACGAGAGCCATAAGTTGGACTCTGTCATCTCAGCTTCCTTGTCATAAGTCACATTTTCTTAAATGAAACATAAAAAAAAATCTTAAAAGCAGCTTAATGGAGGGGGCATAACACTCGCTGTAAGAAAATATTTCTTAAGGAAATCAATCTTGTAAGAAGAGCAGTTTTCTTTTGGACAGTTTAGTTTAACGGCACACAGCAGTTACCGTACGTTCATTTGCTGGTTTTAAGAATTCTAGCCAAGCAACTTTTCTGACCCCACTGACAGATTTATTTCCTCACAGCAAGAAAATCTGGTCACATTTAGGAACATTTGGCTCATTCCAAGTAGGGGTGCACCGATTTATTGGCCCCCATTTCCTTAATTTTGGGAGATCGTCCGATTTATGAGAAACCAATTTTACTGATTTATTTTTTTTTTTTTTTGTAGTTTTAACAACAATTGGCTGAACTTCATTTATATTTCAGAACACTACCCTCATGGCCAGTTAAAACAAGTCTGTATTGCTGTTCAAAGGTATGCTTTTCAATAAAATAAGATTAGAAAACTGAAGGTGCATTGTGACCTCACAACACCTGACAGTGTCGCTTACACAACGAAATCAGTGTCGACAGGTCAGGCGTGTTAGAGACCGGCCAGAAATCTGCAGTCGTGCACCCCTAATTTCAAGTTGTACTGTTTTAGCAGCGTGAGCTCAGTTGGATTCTCAAAGATCTCAGCTGGTCTGTAAGTGATCTCACCTGGCCCTTAGAAATTACCATATTTTCTGGAGTATAAGTTGCATCAGTCCAAAAAGAAAAAAGCCTCATAAAGAGGAAAAAACAAATATAAGTCACTTTGGCGTACAAGTCACGTTTATTATGCGTCGCCGCTGACTCGTCATGTTTATTATGCATTTATTTAATGGTTAAAACAGCTTCATTTCACCTGGGCAGCGCAGCACAATCCATCCATCACAGCCGCTAGCTCTCCAGCGTTCCTCTGCCTGCACCAGCTGAGTGAAGCGACCGCGCATGGGAGGACTCGCTGTTTTTCAGAATTTAAAACGTCAGTCAAAAATTGAGTTATGAATATGGGAAAAAAAACGCAAGTGGCAGGACCGAAAAATCCATGTAAAAAAAACCTGCGACTTATACGCTGGAAAATATGGTATTTATTCTGCATCACAACTGGTGTCTCGTGATCTCACGTTGTATCTCAACAGGTCTGTCATAGATATTAGCTGGTCACTCAGAGCTCTCAGCTGGTCTTTCAAATATCTCAGGTTGTCTCCGAGATCTTTGCTGGTCTCTTAGAGATGTCACTCCGTCAGATATCTCAGCTGGCCCTCAGAGATCGAAGCTGGTCTTTTGGAGATCTTAGCTGGTCTGTTATGGCTTTCATCTGACCCTTGGACATTTTAGTTTGTTTCAGAGAATCCAGTTGGCTCTCAATGATCTCATCTTGCCCTTAAAGATCTCAGCTGCTCTTTCAGAAATCTAAATTTGTCTCCAAGTAATCCCAGCGAGGCTTCAAAGATCTTAGTTGGCCTCTCAGAGGTTTTTAATTGGCCCTTGTAGATCTTAGCTGGTCTCACATGATATTTCAACTGGACCAGTTCATTTCTCAAAGATCTTAATTTGATCTCCACAGCAGCTATTTTTGGTGGGGTTTGGAGACTGCTGAAAGATCTAAGCAGCTTTTGGTTAGGCAGTGGTTGCCAGATGGTGTCCATCCTGTGGAAGGACGATTGTTAAAGTCTTCATTTGTAAAGTTTGTAGATTAGCATCAACAAGCCTGATTGAGAAAGGCATGAATGAATTCCAGAAGTTGTTACTGTGCACGTGGTGGAGATGATGACAACACTGGGCCTGTTTTCTTCACCGCAGCCCCTCGTCACCGCCTCCTCTGGACTGGCCTCTGCCTAACCAGTGGAACCAGACTGAGCTCAAAGTGGAGGTCCAGCCCAAGTCCTATCACAGGGCGCACTACGAGACGGAGGGCAGCAGAGGATCCATCAAGGCGGCAACTGGTGGACATCCTGTCGTCAGAGTAAATCTTTTTGTCTAGTTTTCTGTTTCTGAGAAGCACCTTGAACATTCGCTAGCTCAAGAACTTATTGTGTTTCATGCTCACGTGCCACATTGATTCTCCTGTCTGCAGCTGAGCGGGTACAGCGAGCAGCCGCTCAGTCTGCTGCTGTTCATCGGCACTTCAGACGACCAGTACCCTCGTCCTCATTCCTTCTACCAAGTCCACAAAGTGACAGGGAAGACCGTTACCACCATCTGCCAGGAGAAGGTGATGGGCAGCACCAAGGTCCTGGAAGTTCCTCTGCTTCCAGAAAACAACATGTCCGTCAGGTATCAGTGTGGGCTTCTTGGACGTATCTTTAGATCTGACATCCAAAGACCTGACGGAGAAGGTGCATGCAACTCAGTACTTTTTACTTAGACTAGATTCAGCAACAACTGAATACAATAAAACATGCCAACTTCTCTAATTACGTTCAGAGTAGACTTTAAGAGTAGGAGACGGTTTTTAAATTCAGTTTGAATTATTAAATCTAGTACATTTAAGTGTTTAATATGAGTTGTAATCATAACCGTCAGTATAAAAAAAAAGACATATTGGGTCTTTAGCAGGTTCTAAAACTACAGTATTTAAATCTTAACTCAAGTGAACAAAAAGAACGACTAATCTTTAGTTTTAAACAGAAACTACAGTTAAAGTTGTGAGTAAAAAGCTGGTTCTGATCCGACAGCTTGCAGAATCTTTAGCTGCATTGGTAGTTTTCTGTTAGAGCTCCAGCAGGCCCAGGAGATACAGTCATCTGCTCAAATGAGCAGCACAGACCAACAGAATGGGCCAACCCATAGTTTCTATGGTCCAGGTGTATATTTTATGAAAAGAAGAACATGGTAATAATAAAATAACAATTACAAGCATGAGAGTAGAGCAAGTAAAGACGGCAGCAGATTGAGGAACTGCGGTCAGTTTGTCCACCTGCAGTCTAAGCCTATAGCTGCATAAGTAAGGGATGACTAAGGAAACCCAGGTCATCCCTGTCTATAGGTTTCATCAAAAAGGAAAGTCTTAAGTCCAGTCTTGAAAGCAAACATTGTGTCAGCCTCACAGACAGAGAGGAACCTGAGAACTGAAAGATCTTCCTCCCATTCTGCTGCTGGGAACTAGGAACCACAAGTAAACCTGCAGTCTGAGAGTGAAGTGCTCTGTTAGGAAAATATGGATCAATAAGATCTGTAATATAAAATGGAGCTAGGTTGTTGATGGCTTTGTAGGTTTGAAGTAAGATTTTGAATTTAATTCTGGATTTGACAGGAAGCCAGTGGAGAGAATCTAAAACTGGAGAGAGATGATCTCTCCCAGTAACTCCAGTTAAGACTCTGGCAGCAGCATTTTGGATTAACTGAAGAATAAATGTAAACAAAAAAAAGAAAGAAAACAGAACTTTAGCTAAAAGCTAAAATAAAAACAACTGTTCACCTTAAATTGGCCAAACAGACTCTAAAGCTAAAAGTAGCATAACAGCCAAGTTAAACAGTAACCTGTAGCTAATAGCTAAATAAAAAAAGAGCTAAATGGATGCTAAAGCTAAAAGGAGCCAAATGCCACCAAAACATGTAGATAAAAAGCTCAGAGTAGCTGAATCAGATTTCAGTGTTTTGAAGCAGCTGAAGAGAACTCGTGGATTTCTGCAACAAGTACATTTTAAATATAGTTGAATGTTTCGCAGCGTAAAGTAAAACGAGAAACGTCCCAACATGGTTTCAGTTGTAGCTGCTGATGGGAGCAGGGTGAGTTCATCCCGTCTCTCCCACAGAACCTCCTGCAGCTGACTGGACCTCCACTCAGAACCGAGCTCAGCTCACGTGTCCTCATCCTGTAGCTTCCATGATTGTTTTCCCTCCGTACGGCCAGTTTTGGTGACACTGTATTGAATTAGGGCGCTCCTCGCCTCGAATCGGAGCTCGGCTCTAATGAGCCGGTCCAGGTGGGAGCACCTGTGGGGAGTTAATGAAGGAGGTGCTCAGTTCTTCTGTCACATTTATTTCTCCATAGTTCCTGAACGCCTCCTCTTCATCACCTGAGCTCTGGAGTGCAGAAACCAGACCAACATGTATTTACTGTTGTTTAACACGCGACCCCTGTTGGATCGTCGTGGCAACATGATTGACATGTGGACCAGCAGCTGGCTGTGAATCAACCGTTGCTTGGCAACAACGTCCACCTGACCGACCGTTGATGCTGTGCATTGGGAGGCGTGAATGGCGCTGATTGTCAGAAGCAGCAGAGGGCGCTGTTCAACCCAGCGTCCGTCAATCAAATGACTCAGATCAACGCTGCATCAAAGTCTGTCCAGTGGCTCACGAGATATTTTACTAAACGACAAACAGACAAAACAATATCAGTAATTTTCTCTAGTTCACATTTTCTGCCAAAGTTTTTAAAAATGACAAAGTTTGTCTCCGTTAGGATCGTTTCCATAGAAACCAACAGGACTGTCCAGCAGAACCATCGTCCTGAGATTAACCGGGTCACAGAACATTGGACATCATGGACTGAAGCAGAGTTTTAAGATGTTTATTTGTTAAAATTCACAGTTTCACTTTGATTTGTGGAGATTTTTCCACCGAACGTTTGACCTTCTAGGACGTCTTGACGCTAACTTCTGAGCTGCTGGACGTTTCAGTTTGAACATCAAATCAAGGATATTTTCATCTCCTTCCATCCGGCGAGTCTCTCGGCAATAGTACTTTTAGGGAATTCTCTCAAAGGTCAAAGGTCACACACCCATAGCCCAGCTCAGATGTTTCCTTCAGAACTGGAAGTGAAAGCTTTTTTTTTTTCATCCCGTCTTCTCCATAAAACACTGGAAACTATGTCAGCATGCCCCGTCAGAACCTTCTGACCTTCCAGTCCAGGAACTTCATTTTAATGTGACCCGTTTAGCTGCACAGCAGAACAGAAACATTCAGTAAATGATTGAATTAGTGTTTAGCTGTGTGTCATTATGGTTCAAACAACCAAGACTGTTAAAAATTGCATTTCCTGTGGAAATGCAGCGTGAACGCTTATTGCAGAAGAACTTGCTGAAAAACAAACAGAAGAAAACTGGATCACAGTAAGTGATGAGTCTTCAGCAGTCATCTGTTTAAATTAAGGACTGGACTGTTGGATTTTATTTTGCCCATCCTGATCGTCAGTTTTTCCCGACAGAATTATTTACGTAGATTTCTCTGGATGTTCGTGTTTTCGTCAAATGTGTGAACGAACGTTTCCTTTAAATCTCCCCCCAGGAAAAACGGGACGCTGTTGTCTGACGCTCCTCTTCCTCCTTCAGGTGGACCGGGTGTCCGTCACGGCTGAGAGCAGCGCCGGTGGCCGCCCCGCCAACAGACCAGGGGGCGGAGTCATGCGCATCCACCGCCACTTCTCGTACCCGGCCAACCAGATGTACGTGGTGGTTCTGCACCGCGAGCTGAAGCCCCTGAGGGTTTACCGTCTGAACGTGAGCTTCGACGCCACCATCGAGGACGAGCTGCTGGGCTTCTTCAGGAGCTCCTACACCCTGCACAGAGACAGACGGTACGCACACACCTCAACTGGACCATGACAAGCCCTAAAGACGGTGTCCTACAGGGCCGTGTTCTCGGGGTTCTCGGCTTCTTGATGTCCCGTGGCTTCACGTTAAACTGCTTCATTAAATTTCTGCTTATCAGAACTTATCAAAGTGGACACCTCAAACCATCTGAATATAGTCGTGGTCATCTCTGGTCCACTTCAAGAGCACTGCAGCTGGAAGGAGCTGAATGTTAGCTAGAGGCTACACGTAGCAGAGGCGGAGGATTAAAGCTAAAAGAAGCTTAAGAAGATCAAACCAGAGGAAGTTTACGAAAACAGGTTTAAAAGAGAAGAATGTTTCTACAGGGAAAATATTAGAAAATACAAAGTTACATTAACCCAGCATTTACACTATTGCTAACCCTGCTGCTGTTCTGGGGTCAAGATGTCATGTCTCAGGTGTCATTTTGAGCCCAGGGCAGCAGCAGGGTTCATGTCCCACCAGGCTTACTGGTCCTCACAGGGTGGGTGGTTCTAGTAGTAAAGGTCTGTCGTAACACACACACACACACACTGATGTTTTTCAAGCAGCAGCAGGTGGTTCAACTAGAAAAGGTCAGAGCCTCACATCTGTGTCATTGATTAACTCACACACCACTCGCATAATGTGTGTGTGTGTGAGACAGGGTGTTTGTTCCAGAAATCATACCCCCACACACACATACACACACACACGTATGCGTTCTGAATTTGCCGTCAGCCTCTGAGCTGTTTCCACGTCGGGTCTCGTCCACACAGTGCGGATGCTTTCATTATTTCCTGCGTGTTTCTGCCAGCGTTGCCACGGTGACGGATCATTTGTCAGTGTCTGTTCCACTTGTTGCCAAAACACACAGTCAGACTTAATGGATCTAATTAGAAAAGCTCACTGCTGGTCTAGTATGAGACAGAAACCTGAGGCTCGAGTTCTGATCAGTTCTGATCGATTCTGATGACGGAGCTGATGACGGTTGCATCGTCAATAATTCAGCTCACCATGAAAGTTTGATTTTATTGTGTAGAAGATAATCCCAGGGATTATTAGATACATGGATGGATGTTACTAAACTCATCTGAAACTCACTTTCTAGTTTTTGTTCAAAAGTTTCCTCAAATGATTTGGGGGGCCAAGATGAATCTGTGTGGGGGGCCAAGATGAATCTGTGGGGGGCCCAAGATGAATCTGTGGGGGGGGGGGGGG
>JARVGV010000694.1:2071349-2081692 GCA_031762435.1 Hypsolebias longignatus
TACTACTACTACTACTACTACTAGTACTACTACTACTACTACTACTACTACTACTACTACTACTACTACTACTACTACTACTACTACTAGTAGTAGTACTAGTACTACTACTACTACTACTAGTACTAGTACTACTACTACTACTACTACTACTACTACTAGTACTAGTACTAGTACTACTAGTACTACTACTACTCGTCACATTTAGCTGCAAACAGAGTTTTCAAACTAAAACTCTGCTGAGTGTGAGTTACGTTAACGCCTCAAACGGACGTTTAATGTTGTGGAAATTGTCAGAAACATAAGAATTCAAATCTAAAACAGTAAAAAAGTGTATTTTGACATCAGTGATGTCTTTCAAGGCCTAACAGTTTTAGACTAACAAAAAGTAACACTTGCCTTCTCCTTTACATTGTGAGACGTTACGCTCAGAGTAGGTGTTTTTGATGACTCTCAGCTACTACCACACCGTGTTTCAGCGCTGTGTCTGTAAAAGTGTTCATGTTTGATTGCCTGCAGCGTCCGAGTCGATTCTGACAACATCCATTGTAGATGTACATCCAGAGGTTACTTTACAAGATTTAATGAAATCTGTCCAGTGGTTTGTAAGCCATTTTACTAACAGCGGGGCTTGACCACAAGTATTTCAGCTGCTGTATGAATAAAAAAGACAAACATGATTCAGAACACGTACAGATGAGGTTGTCCATCGTCAACAGGACATAAAAGTTTCCATTTAATTCCATTAAAAGTCGTTCAGCGCTGAATTAAAACTCCCTCCAGCCTGAAGCAGCGAGAAAGGAGATCCGTTCGGCCACTGAACCACTGGTCCCACTCAGGTCAGAACCGTGCTGTTGGTGGAGACCTCCATTAGCCTCCTACACTGAGTGTGTGTGTATAAATACATATATTATGCTGCTTCAGCTGGCTGCTGTGTTAGTTAGGTTACCCTCTGACACCCAGGCTGTAGAGTGGGTGAGCTCAGCATCGATCCCAAACATCTCAACACCGGATGAATCCATCGGCCCGAGGCAGGGAGAGTACGGACAGAACCGGAGAGAGGAGGCACGTTTGTTTAACCTACCAGCTCCTATCAGAGCGTCGTCTCTTCATCAAGCATCTGTCTCGTTCGTTATTGCTCCATCTGAGCCTCGTTAGCCGCCTCACCGTTCCTCGTTAACTCTAATTCTGCTCCTCGTTAGGAAGCGACAGCTTCAGTGTGACGGGAGGAGGTCTGCGCAGAATCTGAGATGGAACAAAGACCCCAAAAATCTTCTGTTCTGTGTTCGTTTAATCCACGAGACCGCATTCTGCTGAGAGGTCAGCGAGTTTCACAAGAACAGTTAGTGTAGTTGCACAACATGTTTCCTCAACGTGAGGCGGAGAAAGAAGGAAAGTAAAAACAAAAAGAAAACAGCTAAATGTCTGAGACCATTTAAACAAAAATAAGACACTAAAAGAGGATGCTGAATCCTAAAATGTTTGATAAATGGACGCTAAAACTGAATTTAGTTGAAGTTGTCATAACAGAAGCTACAATATGCTAATCCGAGGCTAAAATTGGCTAAGTGAAGGCCAAAATTAGCCAAATCCCAGACTAAGATTTGTCAAACCCCAGAGGCTAAGATTGTCCGAACCAGAGGAAAGACTGTCCAAACCAGAGGCTAAGATTGATGAAATCAGAGGCTAAGATTTATGAAATCAGAGGCTAAAATTGATGAACTCAGAGACTGATTGACCAAACCAGAGGATAAGATTGATGAAATCAGAGGCTGATTGGCCAAATCAGAGGATAAGATTGATGAAATCAGAGGCTAAGATTGGTGAAATCAGAAGCTAAGATTGATGAAATCAGAGGCTGATTGGCCAAACCAAAGGCTAAGATAGATGAAATCAGAGGCTAAGATCGGTGAAATCAGAGGCTAAGATTGACAAAATCAGAGGCTAAGATTGGTGAAATCAGAAGCTAAGATTGATGAAATCAGAGGCTGATTGGCCAAACCAGAGGATAAGATTGATTAAATCAGTGGCTAAGATTGATGAAATCAGAAGCTAAGATTGATGAAATCAGAGGCTAATTGGCCAAATCAGAGGATAAGATTGACGAAATCAGAGGCTAAGATTGATGAAATCAGAGGCTAAGATCGGCCAAATCAGAGGATAAGATTAATGAAATCAGAGGCTAAGATTGATCAAATCAGAGGATAAGATTGATCAAATCAGAGGATAAGATTAGATTAAATCAGAGGATAAGATTGATCAAATCAGAGGATAAGATTGATCAAATCAGAGGATAAGATTAGATGAAATCAGAGGACAAGATTGGCTGAATCACAGGTCAAGACTTAAACTTGAGGCCAAGATCTCCAAATCTCAGTTTAGGATTAGCCAAGCTGAAGTTTAAAGTTGGCAAACTGTTTTTAAAGTGACTAATCTTGTCTAAATAAAATCAGTTGACAGATTTATTCTCTCCGTCTGGACTTTGAAACTCTGCGGTGTTTTGTTCTTCTTACGGTTGAGGTTAGATCCTCACCCTCCTACGCACGTCAGCCGCTGCTTCGTCAAGTGTCCTCTTCAGTTTCTGACAGGATCTGAAGTTTTCCAGTCAGTAACTCTGAACATTTTCAAAGAGCCCAACAAACAGTTGTTTACATCTAGTTCTGCAGGTTTGAAACCCTGAGTGTGACACTGCTGATGATAAACAGGCTGAACGCATCATTCTGTTTCTGCGCTTAACGTTTGAATGTTCTTCACAGCTAGCTGTCTGTAGATGTTGTCATTACGAGCTTCACAGAAAGTCAAGTACCTTCCAGTGAACTAAAGCAGGCTTAGATTTAGGGGCAAAGTCTCCAGCAGCTGCTTAAAGTGAAAGTAACGATGTCATTTACTGCAGCGAGCCGAGCTGGGCGGCTGAACAAACACTCTGCGCTTTAAATCCACACCAGCTCCAGGTAATCCTAACATTTCCTCCTCACATTTAAAATATACTCACTTAGACACCCCCCCCCTAACCACCACCACCACATTTACTATGAAAAATTAGTTCATCAGCTCTGTTTCTATTACTGAATGGATCCATTCCACTCAATTAGTAAAATAATATTTAAACCACTAAAAGTCCACTGCAGGACACCTCATGCGGCGTTTCCCCAAGGTCACTTGTCAGCACGCTCATCTCAGGGTTATTTTGTAGATGCAGTGGGGGGGGGGGACACCTCTGTTGTGCGCTGGCAGTTGTTGGGTGAGGTGAGTATGCGTGAGAGAAGTGGAGCGTGCTCTATTCACACAAGGAGAGCTGTTGGTCAGGCTATTGAATCACGTGCTTACAAGTGTAGGTAAATGTAGATGTTTAACAACCCGTTAAAATACATCAGAACGCAGGACACGGCATCTACTTTATTCAAAATTCTCTGGGGGAGAACCCGGGGTGGGGGGGGGGGGGGGGGGGGGGGGGGGGGGGGGGGGGGGGGGGGGGGGGGGGGGGGGGGGGGAGAACCCGCAGAACCCCCCCCCCCCACCCCCCATATTACAAATGCTTCTGATGCTAGTGTCTCAACTTGTGCTGCTGTTACGGTAATTTTACGTCTGTTTATTGTAAGTTTAAATATAGACACTGTTAAGAAAAGTGGTGAAATAAAAGTATCTGACGAACTCCTGAAGAGATTTTATTAAACACATTTATAACGTTTTGCTTCATTCAAGATGGCTGCCGCAGCCAGCTGACGTCAGCAGATACAGAAAATGCTTTAACTCAGAACTGGGTGTGGTGGTGGCTGAGAGTCATCCAGAACTAAAACTGAACACTATCGAACCACACAAGAGCTTTGTTTAAAGTCAACTCTGTCTGTTAGCAAAATATCTCATGAAAGACTGACACATTCCATTCAAACCCATTCAAAGTGATTATTAGACGTTTGTTGACTGGAGCCAAACAACTTTCAGGCTAATTAAAAATAAAATATAGTTTTATCCCTTGAATTGTGTTTTTTTATCATTTTAACTTTTAAAGTTGGTCGCCCAAAACTTCCACACTCCAAACATTTGGGTGGTAGTGGCTGAGAGTCATCCTCAAAACAAACTGAGCGCTAACAGTTGGTGGTTTCAAACTTTAGCTCGTGACGCCGAGGGCGACCTGCGTTCCAGGCAGCGCTGTAAAGACGAGCTGGGGCTGTCAGTTTATTTTACATGTAGTGTTGAAAGGTTTATCTCTGCAGGAGCAGAAAGGCGCTCGTGCATCGTCACCCACAGTTTGTGCAAACCCAGCATTTCTCCAAGGCATGCATGTCGCCCGCCGGCTCTGAGCCAACGTTTGAGCCTAAAATCCTCTCACGCTGAGAAATGACGGCGCTGTGCACGTCTTGAATCAACGCTGACTTTGCAAGTTCTCAGGATCTCTTGAAACACTCAGAGCAGACTCTCAGCTACTACCACTCGTTCTGTGTCGGACTGAGTCGGAGCCGTTTCAGGTTTTATTTACGCACGTCTGCAGGAACGGGGCGTTTCTTTTCACTCCTCTGCCTCTGCTGAACGTGTGAAGTTTCTCTGCTCAGAAACAAATGGCTCCTCTTTTTCTTTTCACTTCAATAAACGGAGCGTCATTTGGAAGACTGCTCCTTTGTCTCTGGTTCTGTGTCTGAGAATTTCATCTCCCTCCAAAGATCCGCTCGGATAAATCTGCCAATTTGTCCCCAGCTGTGGCCCGTCTGGCTCTTTGACAAACCTCAACCTTCTTTTAGGAACATTTATTTGAGTTTTTACATAAACTTTCTGCCAAAACTGATTCTAAAGACTGAGATAAATCCTGTGAGGGTGACTCTTGTCATATCTAACGTGTCCAGGAGGGACACCAGACCTCCCTCTTTCCAGCTCCTCTGGGGGTGAGGAGTGAGTTCCCAGACAAGAGGGAATATTCAGGAAGTTCTGGGTCTGCCCTGGTGTCTCCTCCTAAGAGGAGCTCTACCTGAGCCCCGCCTCCCACAGATGACACTCGTTTCGTAGGTCTCTTCTTCATTTGTCTTTAAAAGCAAAACCTTTTCTCAAAAACTTCTCTATAAACGTCTCCATCCACAGAAACACAGACCTGTGAAGATAAATGTCTCAACAGTAGACACAAGCGCACGACAAGATCCACATCAACAGTTTTTCAAATGTTCTCATTTCAATCTGGGAATATGCTGCACATAAAACCTGTCCAACACACGTGCACAAACCACCTGCTGTGCACGGATCAGTTGCCTGTGAATGTGACGTTTGAGACTTTCATCCCTCCAGAATCACAAAGGTGGTGCTGCGTTCAAGGCTGCTGGGACATCTGAGCCTCATCAGATTTCCTGAGCTGTTGGGAACAGATCAGCCTCGAACGCAGCATCGTCTTTGTGAGGAGCAGTGACAAGTCTCAAAAGTCACGTGGACAAGCAGCTGATCCGTGCGCAGCAGGTGATTTGTGCACGTGTATTTGACTGTGTGTGTGCAGAATGTTCCTTTTTCTACTGTTTGAAATGTGCACGTTTGACAAACTGCTTCTGCGTTCTTGTCACAACAAGTTGTCACAACAAGTTGTGTCAACTTGTTGTGACAACTTCTGACACTAATGTATCCATGAAATGGTGTGAGTGCTGCAGTGAGTCTTCCAGGCCTGTAGGAGGCCTCATTGCAAACAGGGGTTTGGCCCCGCCCATCATAGGAGGCAAGACGTGACGTGAGTATGCTCATGACGCAGAACGCCTCTAAAATGTTGGACCCGTTGAGTCTCTGAGGCGTCCACAGACCGTCCACTCTGCAGAGGACCACCACAGGAAGCTTTAACTGGTTATTATTAAACCCAACCAGGAGTTAATGTTCGTCGTGAGAAATCCAATAATTCTCAGTCGGGTCATCTGGACAGTTTCTTTTTTATAGAAATGTTTCACCCTCCATCCAGAGGACTTCATCAGTCAGAGGAGTTCCAGTAAACTGTTTCCCCACCAAGCAGTAAACACCTTGAGTGGACCAACAGTTTGCTGGAGCCAAGATGGTTTCTGGGGGCCGTCATGTCCCTCGTCTACTCCTCCCAGGCAGGCAGCCACAACCAAAGTGGTTCAAGGCAACCACTGTTGCCATACAATTCTCAACTGTCTCGATATTAATAGTTTTCACTTTTAAACAACTTTAAAATTGACAGCACTGAAATTCATAGTTAATTAAATAAAACTTTTGGGTGTTGTTATTGATGAGAAGCTGACATGGAAATCTCATGGAAATTACTTTGAAGAATAAAAATAACAAAATCAATTTCATTTCTGTATGAAGTAAAATAGTTGTTGAATGACATTTTGAATATATTGTATAATGTAATGATTGTTCCATATTTAATCTATTGTAATGAAGGCTAGCCGTAAATTCAACATGGCAGACTCACCCAGCTGCAGCTCATTGTTCATCAGCCAGCAGATCCAGATATATGGCCCTCCGTCCCGGGCTCTTCCTGTTTGCCAGCCACGCCGCATCCCACCGCCTCCCCATCTCCGCTTGGTGTCTCGTGGTCTTCAGGTCTCCTCTCCTTCGCCCTGACTCCACCGCCAGGTTCGGGTCCCGGAGAGGATTTCTACAATCCATCTCCCCACGTCGGACACGCATGCTCACAGAGGTTCGGCATGCATGTCCACCGGGGCCCAAGCGCCAAATAACTCTCATCAATAAAACACTCTAATTGTCTTCCCGTCTCTTTGTGTGAGTCTCTCCGGGTTGAATTGAAGTTTGGGGAAAAACATGCAAAACTATTACAAATCCTATTTTTATTTTACACCGACAAATTAGTCTTTCCTCTCTTATCAATGATGTCATCTGCTTTCTCTTCACTTGTGAAACTTTGTTCAGTCACATTCTGACGGTCATGGGCACGCGTTTTGAAGAGAAAACTTAACGCGCGTTGTAGATTAGCTTAGCCCGCTACCGCTAACGTCTTCTGGACTCGAGCAGCTCTATGTAACTTCTACGTCACCACGCACTTATGTAGTTGTGTCGCAGCTTTTTCTGTTCGGGTTGAAGCGGCAGTGAAACGCTGTAAAATCCTATCGAAATATCGAAAATATGCTTAAAATTCATATCATCGTTATTGAATAAAAGTATATTGCGAGATATATCGATATCTAATTATTGTCCAGCACTACTCAGAAAGCATCACCGTAATCCACTTGTTAGAAATTCCAGACAAGCTGTTGACCTCAACTAATCTTTAAGGTTCCTACATACTCGGGTGTACTTCACTCCGTGGAGGTCCACGCCTACTCAAGGCATACTCAACATGGACTCAAACCGGATGTCCGCAAGTCATGTCAGCGAAAAGATACAATTTACGACCACTTACACATATTCAGTGTCACACAATAAACTGCCCGGCGACAGACTGTTTTCTATGCAACACCAATGTATTAAATTCCCCTTCTTCATCCGTGGTCTGGTTTAATGGCCTTTTCTTCTTTTTTTCTTTTTTTTCTTCTTTTTTTTCTTTTTCTTTTTTTTTTTTTTTGCCAAGAGGCAAGTGATCTCTTCCTCTTCATCCGTTGACGCCATGACTAAAATTGTGAGAAATAAATTATTTTGTCACGAGAGAATTGAAATCAGGCCCAGCGTGGCTAATCGAGAGTCTGGAGATTTCTTGGTGGGCTGGTCTGATGTGTGGGCTACAGGGCCAGCGCTCCTCCCCCTTTTTTGTTTCTTTTAGGAACTTTTTATTAACAACATAAACACAGAACACCACTGCCATTGCTCCTGGAATGCCAGCAGCCTCTACCCAGGGCTGTCAATAGCTCTCTTTTTTTTTTTTTTTTTTTTTAAAGTAGGCGTGTTAGCAAATGACCAATTGGTGACCCCAATTTGTCCCAAAGGTAAATGCCCCTTGCCTGCAGAGCTGGGCTGCAGCCCTTCAGAGTGTACGCTCGAGTTTGAAGTCTCAACAGTCTGTGGACACTGCGCACGGAATACGCATGGCTCATGGAGTACACACAGTACGCCCGTATGTGGGAGCCTTTAGTTGTCTGTCAGGTTTATGTTATCCTTTTATGGGCCTGGTCAGGACTACTCAACCTGCAAAGCATCCTTTGCAAGGAACCTCCATCCAGCTGCACTTCAGTAGGGCACCTTAAAGTTCTTCTACTTAATAATGAGAAAAACAATGTTTAGTCTGGCTATGACACTTTAAGCTACTGCAAATATACATAGGGTGGCTGTGGTGCAGCAGTAAAGCAACTGTGTTGGGACAGAAAAATTGCAGGTTCAATTCCCTTCTATTCTCATATGTCATGATATCCTTTAGGAAGACACCTATTCTGTAACTGCTCCCCAAGCGCTTCAATAGCTGCCCACTGCTTTAGTTGTGTGTTTCTCATATGTGTGATGGATCAAAAAGCAAAAAACACATTTTCTCATTTGTATGGGTCTATACAATGACAACACATTGTGCTTTCACTTTAAATAAACAATTTTACTTACAAACTGATCATTCCCCAATAATCTGACAGAGATATTAACATCCTTCAAACAGAAATTTCAAATTAAGTCTTATCAAAAATAGTATAAATTGTCCATTACTAGGAGATTTTATTGGAAATATGGAAGGAGTACAGGTAGCCACCGACTTACGGCGCCATCGACTTACGGCATTTCGGACTTACGGCGCCGCCCCCAGTGACGTCATCACACCTTACGTTGTCTTTTTTATGCAGCATTTTATGTTTATTTTTTTCACTTTTTTGAGGGTATTTTGTTAGCTAACTGCTTGGAAACACATTGAAACGGAGTTCTAAGTACGCTGTTGTTGTGTTACATTGAAAAGAACGTGTTAAAAATGAAGTTACCGTTCGCCATGTGCTTTCAGTTTCGAGTTACAGCCGAAAATCCGGAGTTACGGCAGCCACGTGGCTGGCGCTCCGACTTACGGCAAATCGAGTTACGAATGCGCCGCAGGAACGGATCTTGTTCGTAACTCGGGGACTACCTGTAATTTGTTATATTTAAAACTAGGAACTGAAACCTGCATAACACTGTTCACAAGCTGCCGTTTTCATCAAAAACAAATCCATCAAACATTTTTTACATTATTCCTAGTGGGTGACGCTTTTACACAACAGTCTTGATACTCCTGCCAGTGTGCATTTTTCATTAAACAAAGAAAGCAATTTAGCCCTGTCACTGTCAGTGTTGCTAATTTCAAGACAAGTCTTCAGACTCAGAGCAAACCTCATTACTTAATTAGACAAGATGAGTTCATTTTTTGGAAAATGTAAAAATGACCTAAACAGCTTTGTCTCATAACGAGCTTTCTGACATAAAGAAAACAAGCAATGGGACTTTTTTTAGGGTCTGACAGAAAAATAAACATGAGTTTCTTGATTACAAATGATCAGCGAATTGTGATAATATTCATTGAGGTTTTTGACAAATTTATGCACATAGATTTTACAACATCAAAAAGAAAGAAGCTACAAATTAGCTACGAGATATATGTCTGGCATGTCAAGATTTAAACATATATTTTAAGCCTGGATAATACAAAGGTTGGGGTTGTTTATGAGCCTGACAAATATCTAGAACTATTCAGTAAAAAAAGAAAAAATCTAATAAAATAGTGAATCGTTGAAAACAAACATGGTTTAAATTAATGGCAATTTATTAATTGTCCCCGTTGCAGGGAGATAAAGGGAATTGGAAATATCCTTTATCTGTCTGCACATGCATGTTGATAGTTTGATAACTTGAAAATTACGTGAAGTACCGACTTCAACTTTGTTGCGTGGCTACATTTAGGCATAAGAAGGTTCTTTTAGAAAACTAGCTGGCTTTGTCAAAATCCAAGATGGCTGCTACTATATGTGCACATAGCCACAGATACAGTAGACAGACAGCTAAACTGGCCACCTTTATCATAACTATGCAGTCTCTCTTGTAAATGAGTCCTCGAGGCTCAATGGGATTAACCTGCTGGAATAAAGGTTGAATGAAAAAAAAAATTCTAGTTTTTAGAATGATTGAAAGTATAGTTTTCTAAAATGGTTGGGGTGGCCGAATATTAATCTATGGTAGCCAAGGCCACCATTAGCTACTTGCTGGCACTGGTGGTGGATAAAATTGCTCCCTCCACTCGCCAGGATCTGTCACTCTGTGCCACCTCAGACAAGAATAAAACACTCTTGTTTTTTTACACAGTGTAACTCCTACACACTTGAATATCTTGCACTAAAAACATTAGGGTGTATTTGATTTTCTTGGTTAATTCTAGTCCAGAAAAACATTCATTTTGTAAACTACAATCATTCACTATCACATAAACACACACCATACAGGTGCCCTATGTATAAATATATGTA
>JARVGV010000694.1:2091503-2112589 GCA_031762435.1 Hypsolebias longignatus
CCGTATATGCGGACATACGGCGCCATGTGCGTTCTGCTCCGACCTACGGCATAATCGACCTACGAATGGTCCTTAGGTCCGGAACCCGTTCGTAGGTCGAGGACTACCTGTATTTTATCTGTAAGTTTACTATGATTGTGTTGCATTGTTAAACTGTCGGATTACATCATCATCCTCTAATTAATGTTGAATCCCTGGAAGGTTTTTTTTTATTTTTTTATTTTTTTTTTTTAAATCTATGGAGCCTGAAGCTAACTCAGATTTTATCAAGGACAGATTTCACAAATCATCCTGAATTCTTTTAAGCAGTCGTCCGTCATTTTTACACCTCCCTTCATCTCTGTTGTAACTAAGTAAAGAGTTTCCATCTTTTTTTGTTTGTAATAATATTTTTGTTGTGTTTCTTTGGCCAGGTACCTGGCGGTGACTCAGTTCAGTCCGATCCACGCCCGAAAGGCCTTCCCGTGCTTCGACGAGCCCGTCTACAAGGCCACGTTCTCCCTGAGCCTTCGCCATGACCCGCAGTACACGTCTCTGTCCAATATGCCCGTCGAGGCCAGCTCGCTGTCAGACGAGGATGGCTGGCTGATGAACCGTTTCGCACGGACGCCACGTATGTCCACATACTACCTGGCCTGGGCCGTCTGCAACTTCACCTACAAGGAGGCGGAGACAGACAGCGGCATCATGGTCAGTACCAAAACCTCCTGACAGACATTTCCTCTTTGCTTTTTGCTGCCATCATCAGAGCCAGACTCTTATTTTTGAGTAGCTTTATTTTGAAACACCTGGTTAAATTTGTTTCCTGTTTTGCCCGTTAAGTTTGGAACTTTAACTATTAGCAGAGGATTTTATTTAATTTGCCTTAAGTTACAATTTATATAAAAAATAAAAAACTAATTTACTAATAATGTTGCGGCCTCGATGGGATAATCTACAAGTAACCTGACTCAAAATTTGCTGTCACTGGTTGTTATGGTGATTCCCGCCTTTTCTGAGGTGCAGAGGGAGGGGCTTACAGCTCTGCTTTGTCAAATAAACACACAACTTCAGCTTTAAACAGTCTCTGTGTAAAAACTATAAGTGTTAATCAAAAGAATCTTAAACCATGAGCACCAGAAAAAGTTTATTTTTATTTTTTTATTTATAAATTTATTCATTTTAAAATACAATACAGAACAATCCCATATATGATACGAATACAAAATATAAAATGAAAGGTAGCAGAAGGAAGAAAAAAATCTTATTATATCTGCCCTTTTTTTCCAACAATCAGTTCAAACAATAATTATCTACAAGTAACAGAACAAAATGTTTGTGTATTTACAGTGTTTTTATAGGTTCACAAACTATTCAAAGTTGATTAGTTTGTGTGCACATTCTCTGCATTTTGGGGTATTCTTCACTTCAAAAGTGCCACATCATTACACTAAGTTGAGTGTTTTGTTGTAAAATCTCCCAAAATCATCAAACTCAAACTGTGTTTGTGTAAAAAGCATAACAGATATTATTAAAACACCAGTTTAGTCATTTAAAGTCCAACTTTCTGGGACCTGATTAAACTTTGAATGATATGTTTGTTGTGAAGTCTGAGCTGTCAGCTGGGTTTTACCTTCGTGTTCAGGATTATTTTTTATTTGATGCCAATTTTATTCACGTCATATGGAGTCAAAACATGAGAGCCCACAGTTCCTGATTGAGCTGCGTGTTTTGATTTGTTTTTGTGGGTTTTTCTAACCGTATGGGAGGAGTAGCTGAAATTCATGACAAACATTAGAAATAACAGCTGAACGATTGTAAGGGTGCCTCAGTGACAGACACTGATGTTTTAGCTCCTTTTTTCTTGAACACAAAACTACTATTTGGGTTGTGTTATTTTTTTTAAAGCCCCGTCCTGTATGTGATTTAACTGCCGTGTTGCACACCGAACGCCGCATGTTGTTGATTCTGTCAGCCTCTCTTCTTCTTCTTCTTCTCTCTGTCACTTCGACTCTTCTGGGACTCCTGCTGTCTCCAGTCTGAGAGGGAAAAGTCTCTGATGAAACCCAGCGCTGAATACTGTTCTCTCAGCAGCATATCTAACTGTGTTCCACATCAATCAGTCCTCGTCTCGGGGGTTCAAACAGGAAATATGAGCCACAGTTGTCACCCTCAGACAATTATTGACACAACTAGAGAAATCGCATTTCTTGTGAAAATGCAACATGAATGCTTATTGCAGAAGAACTTGCTGAAAAACAGCTGAAATTAGCTAAAAAAACAAAAAACAAAAACATTTTAAATTGTAGCTGAAATGAAAGAACAAGCCTAAATTAGAAGAAGGCAGAAAGAACACATTTTTACTGAATTAGGCTGAAAAAGCTAAAATGAATTTGCAGAAGGAAGCTGAAAGAAGCTGAAGCAGAACAAAATGTGAAAGGAGTAGTAAAATGTTATAAACACATCTAAAGATTTAAAGGATGAAAATGAGCTCAATTCATTTTTTTATGAGAGAAAAATGGCATAAAAGGCTAAATATTTCAAAAAGCTAAAGTTGCACCAATACCAAAGGTCATCGCACCCTTCTGACGAGCTGAACATTTTGTTATCTAAATTGCTGAAATAGCTTAAAAGCTGCAGGATGAGAATCTCTGAAAAACAGGGAATAGGGATAGAAGTTGGAATAATAAATATAAACAGGGAAACAACAGTGTGTGAACGCTTCATAAGCTTCACATCATCAAGCTCTGATCTGGGACGAACAGCTTCAGATTCCAGGAGAAAACAAGTGAGGATGAACGAGTTGTGATTATTCAACGTGTTTTATTTTTCTTCGTTGGGTGGAAACGGTTCAGCGAGTCGTTGGCATTTTTCTGGATATTTTTTTACATCCTGCGTTTAAAAGAGGCCGAAGTTCGAGCTGGTGCCTGCGGAGCAGCTTAATAACTCTGACCTCAGAGTCCTCTGGGAGCATCAGGAGGTTCCACAGCAGCAGTCAGGTTTCTCTGGTGGTGGAGCTCCTTTTCAACTAGAACAAATCTTTTCTGCAGATCTTTAGCGAGTTTCTCTCAACTGTGACTCTCGGTGACAAACATGGAGCTGCATTCTTAACGAAGTTTCCAAAACGTCTCAAACGTTCACAATCGTCTTCAGATTTCTGCAGGACAGGTTTGAAAAATTCAGGTACCAACGTTTCTCTACAGGTGTCTGCAGATTGTTTGTGTACGTCTGAAACTCACAGTTTATTTTTATGATTCAAGTTCACTGATCTTGTTTGTTTTGGCAGTCAGAGTGATTCCAAGTGAAAATGTCCTGATTTTCTTACGTTGTATCTTCAACTGGCTTCCAGCCGTCACAGCCCAGTGATGCAACTCATGGTGCGTTCACTGACCTGGAGGCGGGATTTTTGAGCTCAGGATCTGTCGAACACTGGTCAGCTGAAATACAAAACAATTGATGACCGATAGAGAAACTGAAACCAGACTGGATCCTCATGGTCGGCTCGGTGGTTTGATCCCCATGGTCGGCTCGGTGGTTTGATCCCCATGGTCGGCTCGGTAGTTTTATCCCCATGGTCGGCTCGGTGGTTTGATCCACATGATCGGCTCGGTAGTTTTATCCCCATGGTCGGCTCGGTGGTTTGATCCCCATGGCCAGCTCGGTGGTTTGATCCTCATGGTTGGCTCGGTGGTTTGATCCCTTTGGTTCAGTGGTTTGATTTCCTCCCCTCTCCTCATCCAGACTGTGATCTCCAGGCTGAAGAATAAAAGGTGGTTCTGTTGTTTTCCTGTCAGACATTCTTTGACGTTTGGAAACACGCCACCGAACCACCAGAGACCCTCTTTAAGACGTGACACCTCCGTCTTCTTTGAGCTCAGTTTGTCTCTTCAGTAAGAACACGTTGCCGACAAACAACACACGGTGCCTCCTGAACCCACATGACCGACCCTCAGACCACGAGAAGACCTCGCTCTGAGTTTCTCTGAACCTTTACACGTTTCATCTGTTAGACACACAGACGAGATGTTTGAGGCGGAAACGTTTGTTATCTCAAGGTGACACATAATTAAGATGTGAGCTCAAGATAGTACCTGTGCTGCTTCAAGATAAGGAGTCATTAATCAGCTTCCTTCCAGGTTGTTACGACGTCCTTACGGCTCTTTTTGTCCACCTGGAATGTGTGGTACTCCTGGACCTGTTGGGGGTCCAACAACCAGATCTGAGGCAATGCGGACCCTCAACAGCCGACATCTTTGGTTTCATCTAAACTCTCAGGGCCCGAGCGTCCAGCTTCTGATCCACTGTTTCTCTGAGCTCATTGCTGCTGTCGTTCCGCCTTGGTGTTGTGTTAATACACACACACAGCTCCTGGCTGATACTGAACCTCTGAAGTTCTGCGGGCTGGAATCAGATCTGGGTCACTGTCAGCATCCAGAACCAAACCACTGGGTCCAGTTGAGCATCAGGATGTTCTCCTGCTCCTTCCTGGGCCTCACGTCGAGTCTGCTGGGATCCTGATTTAAAAGTCAAATCAGTCAGCTGTTCGTTCACCTGGTGTTTCCAGCAGAAACCGGGCCAAGTTCTCGTACGGGGACGCATATGTCCATAACCTTGTTTGTCCTCCTTCCTCCCCTCCCGTCATCTCTCCATCAGTGTAATTACAGCTCGTCTATCTCGTCTGCCAGAAAGTCAAGGACGGCGCTCCAACACACAGCCTCTGTCTCCTCGTTACTGAATTATAATTTAGGCGCGATGCCGTTTTAATGACAAATCATATCTGAGTCATTTATACCCATCGCCAGCCTCAGACGTTCTCGCAGGGAGCTGCTGGGGAGAGTTTTGGGGGTGGAACCAGTCAAGCTTAACTCGGCTTCATAATGAGCAGATTAATCTTTATTTTAGTTCTTTCTATTATTGCCCACAAAACCCAAATCTGTTATTTTACATTTGTCACAGACAAACAGCAGGAAGCAGCAGTCTGTAAGGTCTGAGGGGCGTCCCTCTGCTGCCAGACTGCTGTCCAGAAGAAGATCCACCTGGATGGGTTTAGGCTCCCAGTAGAGACTCGGAACCACACCCGGTCTGGAAGGAGAACAGGCTCCCAGCTATAAAACATGTGTTACCATCTGTACATGTGAACAGCAAGAAACCAGGTTCATCCTGCTGGAGCCCACATGTTTGGGTCTGAAGTCCAGAACTCTCCCAAAGCTCTAAGCTTCTTAACACTGTCCAGTTCAGAGTTACAGAGGTAGAAATTTCTGATAAATATTTTTATTAGAGCCCGACCGATATTTAAATTTGGTCCATCGCCGATATCGATATTGGGAGGAGGAGACTAATGCTGATAACCGATATAATGGCTGAACATTTCTCAGCTTTGTCCGCCCTCAGTAATCCAAGTTAACAGCTACTTGTAAACCTGTTTTAACTCTTGGAGTCTTGAAACAGTCTTTCTAACGTGCGTTCACATTTTCTGTCCTCTGTTCACCGTAAAGTTATCAAGTGTGTTACAGAAATGTAAATTAAACAAAGAAACGCCTTCCTGTTCATTGTGTAAACAGTCACATATGGTGAAAGTCTAATTAGTGTTGACTGCAGCGGAGTTTATTTTTCTTTGTAGAGAAGTAAAGTTTTCAGAGAAAAGATGCATTTCATTGAGGACAACAAAAACAACATTATTAACACTGATATATATTTTGCCTCAACGTTAGGTTTATTATTCTGGATAAATTTTACAAGACAATAGCATATCATAGGTTATCTAAACGTTAGCATTCTAACTTGAGGCGCGTAGCTAATGACAAGAGGGTTGGAGGATTGAAGATAATTTATTGTTGATATTTTAAAAATTATGTTGTTGATTTATTTTACAGATCAGTTAAAATAAACTTGTGCTCTGTTCAGTAAAATACACTACACAGTTTTGCTCGCTGCTTCGACTGCACTGAAAGTGAAAGTTAAAGTGAACGGCCATGACTTGAAAGCAGTCCACATGCGCCCTCTGACAGACACATTGTACAATTACACCTTTTACAGTAAGGACACGGCTTGTTCCCAGTGTTTCTATCAGTGCATAATGGGACGCTTAACAAATATATTGGTCTAAAATATCGGCTGCTCTGTTATGTCTGTCAGGCTGTAACTTTTAGACGCCTGTCCAAAGGCGGGTACATTTTGGTAAATTCTCCGTCCATCCATACGAATGTCTGGAAACTTTCTCTTGTCCCGCCCATAACTTTTGATCTGCTCAAGAACATTTTATGAAATGTCATCCACTTATTATGCACCATCACCAAACAGAGTGTTGGTCACAAACCAAGGTCAAGGCTTAAACAAGCTTGTCTTTGCCATTATCATAGATTGCTGTGTAATAGTTTGTTGACGTATATGATGTGCCTAGAACTCTCAACTTTATACCCAGAGTGTCAAACTGCTGTAGGACTAATGGTTTCCTCCCAACCCCCCGCAGACTGCACAAACACTCCCGTCATGTCTGGTCTTACACAGTTGGTCCGACGCTCTGCAGAGGTTCTGGTTCAGCTCGGACCTCGGTCTGAAGTCATGTTTTCAGTGCAGCAGAGTTTTGCTCCAGCGTCGTCTCTTCTGAGTTGAATTTCTGTTTTAGTCTAATTTCCATCAAGACTCTTTCTGCAGGAGCTGCTCTGTCAATGTGACATTTCTTCCTCTTGTGCAGAAACAATCAGACGATTTACGTCAAGAGCTGAACTTTCAGCTTCAGTGTTTTATTCAGCTGGAATAGAAATGTCACGTTTCTGTTTGTCAGATCCCTCTCTGTATTTCACAGCTCCCCCAGGTGTGTTTGAGGCCACAGTTGTTCATTTTGGCCTCACAGCTGTGGACCTGTTAGCCTGAATTGGAGAATGTTTTTTTCTCAATAGAGGAATTTCTAAAGTCCAGCCCGAGGCCTGAGGGGGTAAAGTGAAAATGGCAGGGGAGGCCAACACTCGACGGTTGTTAAAAGTGTGAGAGTCTGTGCTCAGTGCAGAACCCAGAGGATGTTTTTATTGTCATCAGAGGCGAGATGGACCTGCAGCGCAGTAGGACGCTGCAGAAACAGAACAGGTTTAAAAGCACTTACCTGGAATTTACTTGCAAACATATCGAGGCTCGTTTAGTTTAAAACGGTGACACCAGATGAAATTAAAATATACATCAGAGTGAACATGACAGCTGTTGTTGTGGCGGTAAATATATTTATCAACAGAAAAAGTTTATTTGCAACACTCTGCACCTTTGATCTGTCAGAAAGCCTTGAAACAAAATCTAGAAAACACTTTTTGTTAAATTTAATTAAACAACACCGTCCAGGTCTCTCTTGTAAATGAGTCCTCGAGGCTCAATTATTTTTAAGGACGGAAATGAAGTTGTGATTAGAGGAGGAGTCTAGTTGTGATTAGAGGAGGAGTCAAGTTGTGATTAGAGGAGGAGTCAAGTTGTGATAAGAAGAGGAGTTAAGTTGTGATTAGTGGAGGAGTCAAGTTGTGATTAGAGGAGGAGTCAAGTTGTGATTAGTGGTGGAGTCAAGTTGTGATTAGAGGAGGAGTCAAGTTGTGATTAGAGGAGTCAAGTTGTGATTAGAGGAGGAGTCAAGTTGTGATTAGAGGAGGAGTCAAGTTGTGATTAGTGGAGGAGTCAAGTTGTGATTAGGGGAGGAGTCGAATTGTGGTTTGGGGAGGAGTCAAGTTTTGGTTAGGGGAGGAGTCGAGTTGTGGTTTGGTTGAGGAGTCAAGTTGTGATTAGAGGAGGAGTCAAGTTGTGTTTAGTTGAGGAGTCAAGTTGTGTTTAGGGGAGGAGTCAAGTTGTGTTTAGGGGAGGAGTCAAGTTGTGATTAGGGGAGGAGTCGAATTGTGGTTTGGGGAGGAGTCAAGTTGTGATTAGGGGAGGAGTCGAATTGTGGTTTGGTTGAGGAGTCAAGTTGTGTTTAGGGGAGGAGTCAAGTTGTGATCAGGGGAGGAGTCGAGTTGTGGTTTGGGGAGGAGTCAAGTTGTGCTTATGGGAGGAGTCAAGTTGTTTTTAGGGGAAGAGTCAAGTTGTGATTAGAGGAGGAGTCAAGTTGTGATTTGGCGAGGAGTCAAGTTGTGGTTTTGGGGAGGAGTCAAGTTGTGATTGGGGGCGCAGTCATGTTTATGGGTGGAGTGTTTAGTGGTTACTGGGCGGAGTCATATATAGTTTTATTTAAATGGCGGAGTTGTATGAAGTCTGATTATGAGGCGGAGTCATAAAGAAACCCTATTAGGTGCAGAATTGTATGGAGTCATAACTAAAGGTGATGCCTGAGGGGTGATTGGGGGCGGCGTTGCATGATGTCATGATTGGGGGCGGGGTTGTCCTTGTTTTTTCTGAAGAGGACCATTGGGGAAGTTTTGATTTTTGAATCATCCTCAGACAGAATAATGTAACAAACCCTGTAGACCAATGAAATTCACTGAATGTACATTAAATTTTAATCTTCATATCGTTAAAGACTTGAAACTAATTCAGTATGTCTGTCCATTTACAGATATTTAGCTGCTTCCATTTAAAAACCCTGCTGCAGGTTAGTGGGTCTGATTAAAAAAACAAAAAACACAAATCTTTTGTCGACACGTTTCCAGTAGTTTCGTGATCAGCGCAGGAAACTGACGGAGACGTGATCAGATGGTCACAAACCGCAGCTCCTCCACCCCTGATTATTGAATGAATGTATTTTCTTCGCTCCGGCTTCCTGTCGCACCGTGATAATGGATGAAGTTACCCAGAATGCTGATATGAGAGGAGGACGGCGTTTATTTGGTTGAGTTGTATTAAAAACAGGATATGGTCGAGTGTTCTGTGCGCATGTTTTTGTATTTGCAAAGCGCCGGCTCTCTGTTTCAGCATCGCTCTCGTATTAAAATCCTTGTTTTAGCCTGAAGGCATCAGAGACGCTGCTGTCTGTTTGCAGAGCAGCTCCCTCTGACAGAAACATTAATCCTCCTCCTCCTCCTCCAAACCTCTGAAAGGAACAGCTTTATGTGACGAAGGACAAATAAAACGTCCCTCCATCCTCTTCCTCTCAGATGAAAGTCCTCAGAACTGCAGGAAGAAAAGCCAGACTCGCAGAGAGGATTTGGTCTAAATCATGCAAATTTACACTCGGCACAAACTTGCAGTCAGTCAAAGAGATGGAACATGAATATTCAAGAACCATCTTCTTGTTCTGAAAGTTTCTGATGTTTCTCGGTGAAGAACTTTGAGCTGGAGCAGCGAGAGCCAAAGAATTCCTCCACATCACATCTCCACCATCTGGAGCTCCGGTTTTTAAAAAGCTGTTATTTTTTAATTGCTCTAAGAGTTTGTCCTGTCAAGACTTTGGTGTCCTGGTTGGAAAACGTCCTCCACGTCCACAAGAGTCAGAAAAGTTTAGTTCATGTTCTGGGGAGGGACGTTCTGGACCTGATTCTGGTTCTGCAGGGGGGCGGGGGGGGGGGGTGCTAGAGACGTGGATCCTGAGAAGTTTATTTGCTTCAAAGTTGAACTTGGTGAAATGAATTAGCTCTAAATGTGGTTTCAGAGCTACTGATGGTCCTGGGAGACTTTCTGTGGGATTATACAGGAAGTAATGAGAATCATCTGGAATCATCTGGAAGGTAGAGAACTAAAACAGAGCTGAGGTACAGACTAAAATACATTCAAACATTATCATGTAGGGACCGTTGGGACACTCTGGGACATAAGGGACTCAAAGGGACAGAAGGGACATATAGAGATTGATGAGACATTCAATTCAATTCAAAAATATTAATCCCAGAGGGAAATGAAATGTGGAGACTGATGAACCATATGGGGACAGATGGGACATTTAGGGACAGATGAGACACTTGGGGACAGATGGGACGCACTGGGGACAAATGGAAATAGTACATTTCAGGTTAGTTTTAAGTTGTAAATGTTTAATTAATAACTGAATTTATTGAACTGTAAATATTTAGTTTGTTTGTAAAATGACATCAAAAGCCAAAATAACAACTAACCTGAACATGGTGTTGTTGTGGCGGCCATCTTGAACTGAGCTGAATTCATTCATTCAACCTTTATTTAGGCAGGTTAATCTCATTGAGCCTCGAAGACTCATTTACAAGAGAGACCTGGTACAGAATACAGTAGTTTAGATCTACATTTACTTTGTGAAAGTCCAGTGGTTCGTGAGATATTTTGCTAACAGACGTATGGATCACCTTTATTGGTGACCTCACAGCGACCTCCGGCTGCTCTTAGAGGACAAACGTCAGAACTCAACCCTCAAACGTGTCGACAGGTTTGTTTCTCTGAACCTAGCACCTGAGAAAACATGGCTGCTGCTGTAAACATGAGCAGGTGCAGCACAAACCTCTGGAAACATCTGCACCTGACAGAAATGATGAGTTTCATTAACGGCTTTTAGCGTTTCATTCAGAACTCATTACATAACAAAATGCCATGGATGAAAGAGTGGTTTGAATGGTCAGGATGATCTGGTGCATGCTGGGACGTTTCCAGGCGTCGGCGCCTCATCCTCCTCACAAACAGCTGTTTGTCTGTCTTTGTTCCATTGTGCTGCTGTTCTCGTCTGTAATGAGACGTTTCTCCTTCAGGGACGATTAAAGTCTCAGACTCCAAACAAACGGACTGGGGCGACCCACGGTGCTGGCCCTCCTCCAGTACAAACCTCCGCTTTACCACCGTTCAGCTCGTTATCCTCCCGTCTCCTGTCATTTTCACCGCCTGGCAGTGCCGCGAAGCAGACATCGTCAGCGTTTGTTTACCTGCTCGTCGCTGCTGGAACCGGAGCCTGAGCGGGTCTGTGTCTTTTACAAGGACAAGAAACCACGAGGCCCGAGGGGACAGAGGTGGGGTTGAAACGTCACACCGTGAGAGTCAAAGAATCCCACAGTGTGTCAACACGCTGCCACTCAAAGATCTGTCAGAGGTCAGTCGAAGCAGGTCACCATGGAAACGACTCGAGGCATCTGCAAACAGAACCTGACTGACCCGAAGCTCCTGGTTTCAAGGAAACGCCAGAAGTATATCTGCAGGAAGGAGCAGCGCCGACAGCGTCCATCAGGAAAAAGACGCTGCGCCAAGAGAAGGACTCGCACGAGTCTGACTGACTGAGACACAAAGTTGTCCTTTTTGTCTCACCAGAGGACCGTCCACAGGAAGTTGTCCTTTTTGTCTCACCAGAAGACAGTCCACAGGAAGTTGTCCTGTCTGTCCCTGGATTTTGGACCGTGGTGGTCCTTCAGTTGAGCAGATGCTTGTTTGAGTTCATGGACGTGGCGGGGGACGTGCGTTCCTTCATGGAACGGCAGCTCATTAATTTAAAAATAAGCTCAGACTAAAGTGGAACGTTCCTGTTTAAATGAGGACTTTAATGTGATGTCATCAGAGCAGTCAGTCACATGACCTTTCGTCTGCTCTGTCTCACCTTTTGGACAGCGAGGCTCATTTATGATCTTTGAAGACATAAATTCAGTTGAAGACGATGAAACAATCCAAAGATTCACTTTGATGTCCCGAGATGGAGTGAGCTGGTCGATACGTCCTCTCATAAACGTCTATAAAGACATTAAATGTCACATTACCATTTTATAATGACAATAAAGGTCAGTTCAACACCATCGACGTGCGATAAACTGAACACGTCAGGTCAGTATTTAAAATGAAGAACGGCTTGTCTCATATTAACTAAAGTTAAATATTTTATTAAGTAAAACATTTAAAACAATACCGCTCTTTGATCTTTGGTCTTTGCTGTTTGTTGTGTTTTCTTTATAATTATCAATGTCCAACAATGCCAACATACTTTGAGCTATTGTTTATCAAAACGTTCGGCTCATTCTGGAGCTGGATGCCATGACTTTTTTTTTTATTATATATATTTTTTACTTTTATACTTTTTAAAATATTTAACTTGACTTGTGGTTTCACTAAAACCAGTCATTCAAAGTTTTAGCTAATTTAACTTTTAAGTATTTAAACTTTTAGCTGTTGTACCAAATCTAAGATTAGCTAGTCTTAGCTTTTAGGTTATTTTTTGTTGTTGTATCTTTTAGCTTGTAATTAAGATTTAGAAGTTTTTATTTTTGTTTGTTATAAGCTACAGTTTTCCTCATTTTAACTTTTAGCTACTATTGCTCCAGTCATAATTTTAGGTATTGTTGTTTCATTTTAGCTTCAAGCTTTAATTTTCTTGGTTTTTAACTACTGTTATTATTTTGGTTTTAGCTTTCAGCTTTGGTTTTGCTAATCTTAGACTTTAGCTGCAGTTTTATTTGACTGATTTTAGCTTTTAGCTATAGTTTGGATAATTTTAGCTTTTAGCTATAATTTAGCTGGTTTTGTTTACCTACTGTCATATAGATTTAGCTTTTAGCTGCTGTGCTAATCTTAACTTTTTCAGTTATTCTAATTTTAGCTTTTAACTGATTTAGCTAATCTTAAATTTTAGCTTTTGTTTGTTTTAATAATTTTATCTTCTGGTTACAAATTTGATGTTTTTAGTTGATAATGTGCCGACTTAAGCTTTTAGCTATGATTTTGATGCCACCTTTGTGCCAGTCTTAACTAGTTGTTAACGTTCTAATTTTAGCTTTTACTTATGGTTTGAATAATTTAGCTTTTAGCTATGTTTTGGATAATTTCAGCTTTTAGCTGTGGTTTGGATAATTTTAGATTTTAGCTATTCTTTTGCCAGTTTTAGTCCAACTGCTGTTTAATAGCTTTTAGCTTTTTAGCTACAGTTTTGCTAATCTAAACCTAAACTATTGTTCTGATAAAAGTTTTTAGCCACCGTTTTTCAGCAATTGTTGCTTTCATCAGTCTTCTTGCTTTTTTAGTTTTTGCCAACTCTTTTAGTGGTTTTAGCTTTTTAGCTACAGTTTTGTTTATTTTAGTTTTTTAGCTGGGGCTTTGACAGTTTAGTTATTTTCGCCTATGATTTGTTTTAGTCTTCAGCAGGTCAGTTTCAGCTCCTCAACACATTTCAGCTGTTGTTCAGCGCTCACACTGTGCTTTTGCAGAAGATGCAAACGTGTTTTAGCTGTTTTTAAACCAGCCGGACAGAGGTTCCTGTTTTCAGAACAGAATCTGGTTTCCTCTCTCTGGAGTCAGCGGCCATCTTTCTTCCTGTCCTGTTGGAGACCTGTTTCCTCGCCATCTGCCTCGCCTCTTCGCCGGCACGTTGGCGGCTGAAGCCGCGATTTGATCGGCTGTAAAAGCTGCGGTCGCAGGTTGACGGCGTTCTTCACCTCGGCCGAGGAGCGGCTGTTGATCTCAAAGTCAAGGACCCGCATGAGCCTGGAGGGCTGTCTGTGATTACGGGCTCTCCGGGCGCCGTTATGAGTTGTTAAACCATCCATCAAATTACCGTGGCAACCGAGAGACCGTCCCCCCCATCCATCATCTAAGGGCAACAGACGGAGGGAGCGTCAGAACGCAGGGAGAGAAGTCACGGAGGAGTGGAGAGGAAGAGGAGGAAGAAGGCTTTGGTTTGTCCACCTGTGAGCTCGACCCCACTCGTTAGAATAAATGTGGCGTTGGAGGAGAAACGTCACACTTGTTTTTTCTTTCCTCCGGACAGAACGACTCGTTTTCAGTTTCCTGCTGAAACCTGCGGGATGTTTCCGACGTGTCGAAGCTTTTTAAAATCAAACATCTGAAGTGGTTCCTCGTCTCCACTCCAAACAAATCATTTCTCTAAACGTGACGTGGTGCCGTCATTCATCAGGTCTTTACATTTAAACTTCCTCAAATGGGACCTCGTGGGAACCCAGACTGGTTTGGGTGTGGGCTGGTCCACATGAGGCCAGTGATGGGTCTGTGAACGGGCTGGTCTGCAGGAAGGAGGTGGCCGACCAGCAGCTAGAAGTGCTCAACTCACCAGTGGAGCCATGGTGTTATCAGGCAGTTGCTGAAGTGTCCAACAGCTTATCCAGAGAAGTCCTCGTAGACCCATCAGCACCTGGAGGGGTCATTTTATAGGTTTGACTGTTCAGAACATGTAGCTGCTGGGCATGCGGAGCTACTGGTGTCACTGTGGCCCGGTGTTGGACCTGGTGATGTTCTGGTTACCCGAGACCAACCACACCAAGGGAGACTCTTCTGTGCCTGCCGTCCGGACTTGTTACGATGTCCTGGCACCCCGCTCCTCGCCTCAGCCACTGGTACCATCAGCCGAACGCCACACTCCAACCCAGAGGTCAAACAGCTGAACCTTGTGGTGTGAAAAAAAAAACAGTTTCATTGAAACAGCTGAATCAGTAAATTTACAGGCTGATTTTTTTTACAGGCTGTTTCCATCAACGGCAGTTTCATTGGTTGAGATTAACCTGCGGGTCTGAAATGAGAAGAGCAGGAGTTTGGAGCAGGTTCCAGACTCAAACTCAGGATCTTGACTAGATCCAGACTCAAACTCTGGATCCTGACTAGATCCAGACTCAAACTCTGGATCCTGACTAGATCCAGACTCGAGCTCTGGATCCTGACTAGATCCAGACTCAAACTCTGGATCCTGACTGGATCCAGACTCAAACTCTGGATCCTCCAGAGTTTGAGTCTAGATCTAGTCAGGATCCTGAGTTTCTCATTTATTTTGTGGACATCAGATAAGTCATCGTCCTCTGAAGCGTTCAGCTGAAGGATGTTTGTCTGAGGGATGGCGTGACTGACAGCTCCTCACTGCTCTCACCTGAAGCCAATTTAAACGTTCAGCTCCAACAAACCTGCCTGCCCCCCCCCCCCCCCCACCCCCAAGCCCCAGCTCCAGGATCCCTGAAGAACACAAAGAAACATGGTGTGTCCGGGCCTCTCCTCACCGGGGAGAACGCGGCTCGAAGCGTTTAAGGAGATTCTATTCAGTTCAGCAGCTCCCTGGTGGCTGATGGAGAGAAGCAGCGATTTCAATAAGCCCCGCCCCCTCCCACTCGGAGCTGATGTAGTCTGCTGGCTGCTGCACTGATGAGTCCTGGTGGAGGGAGGAGAGCGAGCAGCAGAGGTTTTATTGAAAATCCGTGGTGCTCGGTAAACCGAAGAGAGGACTGCCGGGACCTGCGGCACATCTGTCCACGAACGTTTCGTCAGACGTAAAAACCAAACGCAGACGTCTCTACAAACATTTAGTTTCTGATGCACAAACGTTGGATTGGAGGAAATTTAGGGTTGAGATAATCCTGGTTTAGTCTAAAATCTGTTTGCTTTAGTCTTTGAGGATTAAACATGTTCAAAAGACCCCCCCCCCCAAAAAAAAAAATAAAAAAAAAAATAAAACATCATTAAACAGGAAAAAATGAATGTTCCTCAGAGAGAGACTGAGGAACTAATAATTAATGATTAATGATAATGAGGACTAATTATGCAGACCGTTTATTTTAATAATTTAAACAGATAATTTCAGAGTCAAAGTTTCTTTATTTGTCATTTACACCACATGTGATGAAACAAGATTATGTTCACAGGGTCCCAGTTACATCCAACAATAAAATACTGTATAAAATACAAACATTAATAAAATCTAGAATATGAACTAAGAAAAACATCAACTAAAAAACACTAAGCACTAATAACAGAATAACATCACTATAAACAGCAGCACGAACATGAGTCTGTGTGAGCAGATGAACACAGCAACATGAAACAGATCAGGTCTGGGTCCTGGTTAGAAACCAGGAACCAGACAAGTGGATCAGAACCAGACAGGTGGATCAGAACCGGACAAGTGGATCAGAACCAGACAAGTGGATCAGAACCGGACGAGTGGATCAAAACCAGATGAATGGATCAGAACCAGACGAGTGGATCAGAACCATATGAATGGATCAGAACCAGACAAGTGGATCAGAACCAGATGAATGGATCAGAACCAGTCAAGTGGATCAGAACCAGACTAGTGGATCAGAACCAGATGAGTGGAACAGAACCAGAGGAGTGGATCAGAACCGGATGAGTGGATCAGAACCAGACTACTGGATCGGAACCAGATGAGTGGATCAGAACCAGACGAGTGGATCAGAACCAGACGAGTGGATCAGAACCAGATGAATGGATCAGTCTCAGTAATGTGATCATCTGTTTTTCAACACAAATGTTGATGTTTTGGATCTACAGTTTTGTTGAACCTTCCTTCAGTTCTCCAAATGCTCACCTTGACCGGTGACATCACCGCCTGTCACCATGGTAACCCTCGTGTCGCAGAGCTGATGGGGTCTGTGTGTAATTAGTGTAGTGGATCAGACTAATTAAATGCTCCATCCATCATAGAAACAGAGGAGAGGCTGCCCTGAACCATTAAATCACTCCGTCACAACCTCAGCCTCCGTTACCCACAATTCATTTCATCACACCGTGGCTGCACAACTCTGAATTAAAGTTTGATAGATTTCTCTGAGCATCATACATGTGATGAAACGTCTGTTTGAGAACATGATCTGTCTGGACGGCTTGTGTGTGGAACGTCTAGACAAGCCTTTTGATTTAATTTCTGTATTTATCTGTTTGGGGAGCCGACAGGAAGTGGTCGGCTGATCAGGAAGCAGAGCCTCATATTCATGCTGGAACACGCCTGTAGCTCACGGGAGTGAATAATGGGGCTCTTGGAAAGCTCTGTCTCGTTCTGCAGCGTCCCTGCTCTGAATGGCTCATTTGCAGCGTTAGCGAGGGCTCGTTGGGATGAAGGGGCGCTTTAAACCGACAGGATGCTTCAGGAAGCAGGAAACTGTGGGAATTCTTAGTGTTTTTAACTGAAAATGCAACAATTAAAACCAAAACATCAAAGTTGGATGATTCAAAATACGGAAATAAAGGACTTCATTCCATGAAGGAATGCCTGTCACCCGCCACCTTAACGAGTTTAATTTGTACCTATTTTTTTGTTTGTTTGTTTTTTGTTTTTGAAAATGGGATTATGGGTAATGTTGAGTTGGAAACAAGACTTTGCTACTAGAATAGAATAGACCTTTATTGTCATCGCACCCGCGTACCAAGAAATTTGGGTTTGGTTCCCAGAACAAAAGTCAAAACAGTGTAGTATAAAACAAAGCAAAAAATATATAAATATAAACTGAATCAAAGATAATAGTTACAGATTTGAAACACTCCAAATGAGCAACACAAGCAGGTTAATATCACTCTAGTTGTCCCTTATTGCACAGATTCAGTTCTTATTACAGCTTCTGTTAAGTTCAGTAACAGCTGACGGATAAAAACTATTTTTAAATGTTTGTTCTTGTCGTGATTGATCTGAACCTTCTCCCTGGTGGTAACAGGTCAAACATGTCCAGGGTGACACATGTCCTTTATCATGTTGTGGACTTTTCCTCTGCAGCAGGAACTGTGTAGATCTTCCAGTGAGAGAAAAGGGCAGCCCACGATCTTCTGGGCTGCACTGATAATGCTCTGGATCGCTTTACTCTGGTCCACCGTGCAGCCAAGATACCCCACAGTGATGCAGCATGTTAAGATGCTCTCTGTGGAGCATCGATAGAAAGACACCAGCAGGCTCTGGGTGATATTGTTCCTCCTGAGCACCTTCAGGAAGTCCAGTCTCTGCTGGGCCTTTTTCAGCAGCTCAGAGGTGTTCATGCTCCAGGTCAGAGTCCCCTCAATATGGACTCCAGGAAAGGGTAGTCAGATAATCTCTCCACACTGTCTCTGCTTATAATCATGGGTGGAACTGCCATTTTCTTATTCCTAAAGTTGATGATCAGCTCCTTATTCTTTAAAGTGTTGAGGAGCAGATTGTCCCCCTTGCACCAAAAGGTCCGTTGCTCCACCTCGTCCCTGTAGGTGGACTCATCCCCTCCCCCAATTGATGAGCCCTACCACTGTGGTGTCGTCCACAAATTTGACTATGGTGTTGCTGTGATGAGGAGGGATTTCAGTCATGGGTCTAGAGGGCAACAAGCAGGGGACTCAGCACACAGCCCTGGGGGGCTCCCATCTTGAGGCTGAGGGCCATGGATGTGTAATGGCCCACTCAAACCCCCGACTGCAGTTGGACAGGAAACTGTTTACCCAAGTTTTATCTCAAAGTCTGTAAATTACATCTACAGCCATCTTTGTGTTGGTGAGGGTACATAGCTGTGGCGGCCATCTTGAATTGTGTTGCTTCAACGGTTGACGAACTTCTAATAATTACTTTCTGAAATTTTCATGAAATCTGTCCTGTGGTTTGAGCAAACAAAACGTACGCCTTCCTGTTTGTTTGAAGACGTAGGTTGAAATAATTTTTTTTTAGTACGAGAAAAATAAAAATTCAATTGATGATTGAAACTTCAAGGTTAGACACCTTAATAACAGAAGATTAATGTCACACAAAGCTGCTAACATTCTGCGCTGCCATGGTACTGAAGGTGCCTTCATGGATTACCGGCACCACTCATGTCTCGATGGAGCTGCCATCGGTGGCGTTTAGTTTTGTAGCTGGCGATGCCAAGAACACAAGGTGAACGTTTCAAGGTTTAACTTTTCAGACCTTTGTAAAAAGAGCTTCAAAGTTCTCCAACATGTAAACTGTGGCACAGAACCAAAAAAAAAAAGAAGCCATCCAAGAGGAGTTTAGGTGTTGGACCCACCATGTTGTCATGAATAAGACCCATAGAGGTCTGTGTCCCAGTCTGGGTCCCTCCTGGTTCTGCTTCAGCGTTGGTAAAAAAAAATAAAAATCTCCCAGCCGCTGACCAAACGCTCTGGAACAGGAACGGATTTAATCTCAGCTACGAGCTCAGACAGGAAGTTGAGGCTTGTTCAATGAGGTCAATAGTGAGGTCACTTCACTGTACGAGACCGCCGCTGGGCGTGGACCCGTCATGTGACCCGACGGCATCGATTTTTCATCAAAGCTTGGAGCAGATCATCTGGGCAAAATCAAGCCGTTCAGTTCCCTTTGAAGCAGAAAAGTTAACAACAAAATGTTCAAAACTATTTTTCTTCAAATAACTGAATCACAACCAGATGAATATCATGTAGGCCGTCATTTGGCAGAAAAAAAACGTGTTTTTAAAAGAATTTTCAGCTTCTAGTTTCCCATCAGGCCGAGAGAAATTCTGGAAATCACCCAAACTGGACCTTTTACCGTCCTTTTCTCCTTTCTGAGTCGATATTCCGGTTCCCTGGTGCTGTAAACTCATTTTTCTTGCGGCGTGTTTGAACCCAAACGTGACTCGCCAGGAAGTGGGCCTGATTCAGTTCTTCTCTCGGGAGGCCCGACCCGCTCAACACTGGCCTCATTCCATTTGTCTTTCTGCACGTCTGAGCAAAACGCCCCTTAAATGTTATATCTCTATCTGCTCGGCGTTCAGCATCCACTCTGCCGCCTTTTATACCTCGGCCAACTTTCATTTCCTTTGTTGTTGCTTTTGTAGATTTGGAAAATAACTCGTTCTCCGTGGAGCTGAGACTCCACTAATCCTAATTTCCTGTCCGTGTGTCTGTTTTTAGATCTGTCTCTATTAAAACTGGCCTCATTCCGCTCAGTCTCTGTGTTTTTGTCTTTAGATCCGTCTGTACGCCCGGCCCGATGCCATCTCAAGCGGCGCAGGGGACTACGCGCTTCACATCACCAAGAGGCTGTTGGGATTTTACGAGGACTACTTCAAAGTCCAGTACTCGCTGCCCAAGCTAGGTAAGGCTGCTGAGTCTTTGTTTAGCTGCTGTTTCTCCGCGATCTCTTCAGTTTAAGACACGGGAGAAAGTGACGCTTGAGTTGAATAAATCAATTACAAACGCACCTCCGTCCTCCTGCTGCTCCACCCTGGTCCTGTAAAATAAGAGTCGGACGAGTCTGGTTGTCAGACGTTTGCTGTTCTGTCTCTGCAGTGAAGCAGATCTGACGAGTTAAAGAGCGTTGACGTCTGTCTTGAAGAGACCGTTCTGAGCTCAGATACAGTAAGATACAGTAGGGGAGTGGTGGCGCAGAGGTTAGAGACGGTGGGCCTGTGATCGGAAGATTGCCGGTTCAAGCTCCGGTACCGACAACATCACAAAATGTGGGTGGAAAAAGGTGAAACACCCACACCTGCCTCCACCCTCATTTGCTCCACTCTGGGCCCCTGAGCAAGGCTCTTAACCTCCACCATCTGCTCCCTAAACAGGTCTCGCTTGAAAATTAGTTCTTGTGGCTCAATGAGACTACCTGGGTAAATAAAGGGTAAATTAAAAAAAAAAAAAAAAAAAAAGTAAAGATTCTGGGTGTGTGCACAGATTTAAAGGAAAACCATCAGCGCTACAGCAGAGAGCGGCACAAGAGGTTGAAGAAGACGACACCAACGTCCTGGTGTCTTAATTGTAGATGAAGTAGAAACTTGTTTGTTTGCAAAAACTTTAGAAAGTTGGACATTCTTTGGTAAAACTGGTAAAATGTCTTAGTTCACTCGTTCACTGACGTTCGGTGTTTGTCGTATCCGTTTCCTCCGTGCTGTGCCGTGAGATGCACTGCTGCCTAAAGTCAAAGGGTTTGCAGTCTGTAAAACACTTTGGATTCAAACTGATATATTATAATGTTTAATGTGCTGTTTTAGTATTTCCCTATCTAAAGATCATTCCAGTCCTCTGAGGTGTCCGAGTCATCATTTAAAGCTGAAGGACTCGGAGCAGTTCTCTCACGCTGATGTTGGCGACAAAATGCCCGCAGGAGTTTCTAAACATTGGAAGCTTTCCCATTTTCTTCAGTCGCAGGGCTTCAATGGAATTTTATAAGTTTAAAAGTTTTGTTGGACATTTTGTTTTTATCTGAAATAATCATCTCGGTGTAACTCTAGAGCTCTGCATACATGAACTGATGTACTCTGTTGGAGCTGTGCTTGTTCACTGACAAGTTTCTGAACTTTTGACCCTAAATTTCACTGAAAGTTAGTTCTAATCAGATTTAGAAGAAAAAAAAAAATCACATTGAGCAACCCACAAAGAAGAAGTGCACCTCTGGAGGACCTGAGGTTGTCTACAGCCTCCACGTTATGTGTTCACAAAATCTGTTTTACATTTGAAGGCAAAGAGTGGTCGTGATGCAGGACTTCAAGGACTTGGGGTCCACTGTCCAGGAAAATGGGGAATGTGGTAAAGAAGTGAAGAAGAGAGTCCAGGCAGGATGGAGTGGA
>JARVGV010000694.1:2118772-2148271 GCA_031762435.1 Hypsolebias longignatus
TGCCATGCCACCATGTACCACCACCATCTGTGAAACCCACCAAGTGTAATCCACAGGAGCTGTGCTGAACAATTACATAAAACTGGTAAGTAATATTAACATAAATTATTGCTAATAATTTTTTAATACAATTATCAACTGAATATCATACTTACCTTATTAATTAGTAGAGCCAGGGAGTCACCTCTGGGTCTCTGTACAAATGGCCGTCAATATATAATCTATCTACAGAAATTACAGCCCTTCTACCTTCGCTTATTTTTTTTTTCCTGATTACAAACAAAGCTCTTCTCCTATCTAAAATTTCTTTTGGAAACTGATCATTCATGCTGAAGTTGGTGCCACGTAGCTCTCTGCCCCGGCCTTTCACCTGCTCTTTTTGCTTATAATGCTCAAATTTAGCTATAATTGGCCGAGGCCTGTCGCTTCCAGGTTTTTTAGCACCGAGGCGATGTACACGATGAAAAGTGAATGCACTCACCGCGTCACTCGGCAGCTTCAGCTGATTTTTCATGAATGACCGGACCGAGGCCTCAGGATCGTCCACCGGCCCCTCCGGGACACCTGAGAAGACGAGGTTGTCCCGCATGCTCCGGGCTTGGATATCTAAAATTGACTCCTTGATCTTCCTATTTTCCCCCGATAGCAGCGTCATCTCCTCGGTGAGTTTTTTTACTGTCCCCTTCAGTTCCTGGTTTTCGCCAGCTAGCGATGCTACCTGCTGCTGGCTAAACTCCAGAGATTCTCTGAGGCTTTGAAATTCTTTATGGAGAACCTCCACTAACGCTAGTCTTGCGTCCAAGCTAGTTAGCTTCTGGTCGATCGATTCTAGGATCTCCGCGAAGCCAGATCTATCTGGAGACGGTGTCGAGGCGCTGTCTAAGCTACCCTTGCGGTGTCGCTTAGCGTTCGGGGTGTTAGCCGAAGCATTGGCAGCATTATCAGCGCCGGTTGTAGCACTAGTTTTGCCCATCACTACGTTCTGAAACCACTCGTCTACAAACGATTCAAGACTTCGCAAATTCTCCTCGTCCAGCTTTGTATGATAGAAAAATAATCGGATAATATTTTAATAAATGGAATGTATATATGTATATTTAACTATATAGCATTTAATTAATTAAATATTGACTTACCTGAGTTTAAATCATTATACTCACGCACAGTTTAATTAGTAGCTTTCAGCAGCAGCTCATGACACGTCCGCTCACCTCTCACCCGGAACTAAACTGTAACTGACAATCAAAACAAAACATGGTGAAGTCCATAAAACAAAATCACCATAAAAACATTAAAATCCATCCAGTGTTAAATAAAATTTATTTTTAAATCAATGGTTTATTTTGGGTTAAATGTCTGCTGGTGTCCCGCCTCCAAACAGGAAGTTCAACGAGGCGGGGCACGTTACATCATTACCAACCATCTCAAACTATCTGTTTCCTCTCAGTGCATGTTGGGGATGACTCTGCTACTACCACACCGAACTTTAGCTCTGTGTCTGTAAAGCCCACTGAGCTTTTACCACTTTTTTAGCTGTGGCGTCCATCTTGAACTCAGTCTGTTTTATGGATTTTCAGCTAAACTGAGGCGCAGCAGTAGCTGAGAGTCATCCCGAACTGACCGTCTGAGGGCTAACAGTTTCTAAAACTTTCTCTTTATTTAACGTCAGCTCTTTCTGTTAGCAGAATATCTCATGAACCACTGGACCCATGTGAATGAAACTCAAAAAGATCTTTGATTCAAGATGGCCTCCGCAGCTAATCAGCACTAACCAACACAAAATCACCTTAAAGTCAGCCGTCGATTCAGACACTGCGCGACGGCGTGACGTGGTAGTAGCTGAGAGTCATCCCCTTGTCCTGACCCGGGCGTTGGTTCTGGTCGCTCCGTACCTCAAGCAGCAGCAGCGGCCTCGCAGGGCCTCTGTAGAACCCTGCAGCAGCAGCAGCCGGGGCGCAGGTGATCCGACTGTCAGGAGAATTACTCTGAGTGTGCACGCCATGTGGACTCATGTGTTCTTTGGAGTTCTGGATCCATCTGGGCCCCGCAGAGACGGCGTCGCCTGAGGTGCAGTGCACGCTCTTCAAACGCTCCAGCGCACTCCTGATTCCGGCTCTTTTCCTCTCATCCTTTTGTTTCTCGCTCGTTCTCTCCAGCCGTCGCTCCGGGGCGAAGAGCGGCAGCAGATGGACCGGACCAGAACTCGCACGCGCACACAGAAAGTGCCGCGCGCGCAGAGCTGCGGGCCAGTCAGCTGTCGGCCCGCCGAAGCCCCGCAGCCGAAGTTTCCTCAGCCAGCCGAGATGTTTGGAGCTGCTCTGCACGATGTGCCGTTAATAACCGGTAAAACGACTGAAGCTCCTGAAGAGAACCGGAGAGGCGGAACGTCCAACACCAGAACAGGTTCTGGTTCCACCGCAGGTCCAAACGGACTCTCATCAGGCTGCATGTCAGACGCACCCATGAAAGTTTATCAGCTTAAAGATAAAATCTAAAAATGGGCGAGAAGTGACAGAAGAGCCGGGGTTGCGGCCATCTTGAGTTGGGTTAACTCCTAAAGCTGATCAGTGGTCCATATGAAGATTGTGATATTTTGCTAACAGACCGTATGGCCCACCGTTCAGGGCAGCAGGTGTCTTTCGAGCCTTTCTTCTCAGATTAACGTTCGTGTTTCAACACAGACCAGAGATTAATTGATTTAGTCAGATCCAGCTCTCAGGTGGTTCCGCTCCGAGGCGACGCCAACGTTGTTCCGGTCCACAGAGAAAAAACTAGTAAAACAAACATTTGACCCATCAATCAACGGCAGCGCTGAGCTCCATAACTCTGAATCCCTCCTCCTCTCGCCCCGCTCCACCTCCTCCTGAAACATCTGAAATCTCAGGTCCAGGATGGGCTCAGATCTGAAGCGAGTCCTGACTCGGTCCATCTGACCCACAGAACCGCTTGTTTGAAGGAACTGATCAGATCTCAGTTCTGGTCCGTTTGGTCCCGGCAGAACAAAGAGCCACAGAAAAACTGAACGTCGTAAAGATCAGATTGATGGAACAGGAAATTAATTGGAAAAAAATATTTCATTTGATTCAAACAATGTTTTATTATAAATTTCTGCTCTCGGATATTTTATCTTTTAAAACCAAACAATTTTCAATAATTATTTAGTCTTTTATTCCCTTCAGCAGCCAGTGAGGAGTTTCTGTCACAGTCCTACATTTGTTAAAGATTTATCTCCCAGACTTTGCTGGTGGGAGATAATGTTTGCTTGGTAATTTTTATTAAATATAAACCGATGGACAAACGTACTCTTTGAATCAGAGCAGCTTTGTATAAATTAAAATATACATTTTACAGATTTTATCCATTTACATGTCTTTCACTAGGAGTTTGGCTTTTCCCAGCTTCTTCAAACTCATCACGCCTCCCCCTCTGTCCCATCTAAATTAATAAACAAACAGGAAGTAGCAGTTAGCGAGCGTTCAGAGCCGGTAAATGAGCGACTGGTGGTTTGGGTTTAACAAGGAAGACTTTGAGCAGTTACTGAGGCTTTGTCACGTGGAGGAACCTCAGTGACCTCAGTGATCTGTCAGTTTATAAGGTCAGCTCATCTCCAGCAGAATCACTGCAGACTTTCTGAAAGTGAATATTTGCCTGATAGGTGACAACACTGTTGTCTCAGAGAAGACCAGTGGCTCTGTGGGCCTGTTGGGACTAATGGTATACAGTACAGTATATATTTTCTTTTATCATGTTGTTGTAAATAGTATTCTTTGTTTTTTTAACTTGAAATTAAAAGTACAAACAAACAAACAAACAAACAATGGTGCTTTGCCACTGTCTCAACTCTCATTGATTCCACCCCACGCTGCACCAGTTAAGGTCCTACCCACTGCCACCCCCCAAGAGCCATGTCACTGGATGACCTGCCCAGCAAAACTGCAAACTCCATCTGAACCTCCACTTCCTCATCGTGCTGACAGACAGTGCCAGATTTAGAGATTCCAGCTCATTTACTGAGAGACAGTGGAGATGATGGAGCAGCATGGCTGCACCCGGACTTACTAGCAGTTCCAGGATAAGCTAACAAAACTGAAGTCCGATTATAGGACTATTAAGGATCAGGTCGGCTGAGTGGCTCAAACACAATGACCTGTTACAATACCGCTCACTTTGTACTGATGACCCCACCCACAGAGCGGGAAAACTAGTCACAATGATGTCACCTCCACCTGAGAAGAACCAGTGAGATGAGATCTGAGTTGAACTTTTCATTGGCAAGCGGCTAAAGACTTAAGTTCACATGTAGCCAGACATGTAGCCAAGCTGCTAACGTAGCCAGGCTGCTAACATGTAGCCAGGCTGCTAACATGTAGCCAGGCTGTTAACATGTAGCCAGGCTGATAACATGTAGCCAGGCTGATAACATGTAGCCAGGCTGCTAACATGTAGCCAGGCTGCTAACATGTAGCCAGGCTGCTAACATGTAGTCAGGCTGCTAACATGTAGCCAGGCTGCTAACATGTAGCCAGGCTGCTAACATGTAGTCATGCTGCTAACATGTAGCCAGGTTGCTAACATGTAGCCAGGCTGCTAACATGTAGTCAGGCTGCTAACATTTAGCCAGGCTGATAACATGTAGCCAGGCTGCTAACATTTAGCCAGACTGCTAACATGTAGCCAGGCTGCTAACATGTAGCCTGGCTTCTAAATGTAGCCAAACCACTAACATGTAGCCAGGCTGCTAACATTTAGCCAGACTGCTAACATGTAGCCAAACTGCTAACATTTAGCCAGACTGCTAACATGTATCTTGGCTGCTAACATGTAGCCAAACTGCTAACATGTAGCCAAACCGCTAACATGTAGCCAGACTGCTAACATTTAGCCAGACTGCTAACATGTAGCTTGGCTGCTAACATGTAGCCTGGCTTCTAACATGTAGCCAAACTGCTAACATGTAGCCAGGCTGCTAACATGTAGCCAGGCTACTAACATGCTAACTGTCAGACATGACACTACAGTGAAAGTATTGAACAAAGGTAAAAGGATGAACTTGTTTTTGGTCTGAATGTTGAAGGATGAACTTGTTAATTGAAACCTTGATCAAACTGTAAGTTTCATGGTGCTAACAGCTTCATTCTGGTTTCTGTGCTGCTGAATCATAACCTGTCAAAGTACATTAAAACCAGTGATCATCATGCTTTAACCTTCCATCCATCCACCCGTTGGATTGTTAAAAGGTTAATCCCACTCCATTAGACATGTCTGGAGCACCTCTGTAGGGAGGCGTCCAGGGTCCATCCTTACCAGATGTCTGAACCTCCTCAGCTGTCTCCTCTGGATGTTGAGGAGCAGCAGTTCTACTCCGAGTCTCTTCTGGAGAACTTAACTTCTCACCAGATCGCTAAGGGAGAGTCCATCTACCCTGCAGAGAAACTCATTTAAACCTTCTGGTTCCAAGATCTCATTCTTTCAGTCTCTACCCAGAGTTCACGACCGTAGGTGATGGTGGGAACACAGACCGACTGGTAAACAGAGAGCTTCTTCTGGCAGCGCAGCTCCCTCTTCAACTCAACGGACCGGAACATAGACCACAATACTGTTGAATCTGCACCGTTTCATATGTTGATGTCACGCTGCATTCTTTCCTCACTGAGAACAACATCCTGAGATACTTGAACTCCTCCACCTGAGGCAGAACCTCGACCTGAAGAGAGCAATACACCTTTTTGTCTTTATGCTTCAACCTTTATGACTTAATTGACTTAATTAGAACTGCCCTAATTGGATGTTTATATTATTTAGTTTAAATTTTAATGCCGCATGTTTTCAGTGTTTGGGGAACAAGTTTGTTTTCCTTTTTCTCGGAGCCCAGAGAGCACAAATCAAAAGGGTTTGCGTAAGAGAGCGTGGCTCGTCAGGACGTCCAACGCTATGATTAAAAGTCTCTAATTGCTGCTTTTAAAGACTCGCAGAAGACACTGCGCAGCCGAAGCAGCTATTTTAGTGTCACTTGAAGACGCAGAGACGCCTCATTATGTAACCCACTCACACAAAGTGGATCATCCACGTTTCCCTGAGACGTTTGTCAGTGTCGGCGCGAGCGCCGCCGTCCCGCTGTCGGAATCAAAGATGAGCAGCTAAACGCGCAGAGGGAAATAGATTTTACAGAACAAGACACAGGGACGACGAGGTAACCGGTTCTGATGAGGGAAGATCAACATTTTCCAGAACGTGATGTAAATAATCCACACATCAGAACACCTGAGGAAACACTGATCGATTCCAACTATTGATCCGAGTTCTGAGCAGATTCTTCCTTTTCTGCAGTAATGAGGCTTCATGGGGTTTGAAATCCGGACCTTCAGAACCCTTCAGCTGGTATCGGCTCAGCAGGGATATGCAACAAATACCAGAACCTCAAACATTTGGCAGCTAAAGAACAGATAACACCCAGTTATATGATGTCTTTGAGCCAAACATGCAGACCAAGTTCTGCTGAAACACTGGAGACATCCTGTATGCTTGTGTTAGCATTTTCTGTTAGCTTTTAGCTCCTCTAAGAGCTAAAACACACACGCCTGACGTTACGTCTCCCAGGAGACAACTCTTCAAACTAAAGAACGTGTGGACCTGCAGGTTGTGTTCAAACACATTTTTGTGATTAATAAAGTTTGTGTCTGGGGAAGGGGACACCTTGGATGGAGAGCGTTTCTGGGGACAGGACCTGGTTTTCCTCCTGGACCTGTTGTCTCTGTGACTCCACAGGGACTCCAGCTAAGAGGACAACTGAGTTACTGTAATTGTTTCTGTAGAGGCCATAAGAGCTGTGACCAGTCTTGCAGCCCTGAGTGCATTAGCTCACATGACCATCAGTCCCAACTGGAATCATCAGAGTCTACTGACTATAAACCATCAGCTGAACGGTGTCTAATCCCAAATGTTAGTGTTTTTATTTATTTAGAAGAGCTGGAGTTTATCTAAATATTGAATTCCCACCAAAGTGATTTTATCTCCTCTTTGCTTTTGTTGGCTCAGACTTTGAGCAGAATGTTGATTTTCTTTGATTCTGTCTATCAAAATGGAGTTGAACGGCCGCGGCTCGTCCTATTTCCTGGAGTTTAAAAAACATTTCTGTCACATTTTGATCAAATCTGACTCCACGTTTGTTTGAAATGTCAAAAACAAGTTTCTAGTTTTTACTTGACAGCTTCATCCATTAAACATTTAATAATATAATGTATTTATACTGACTGTAGTGATCATAAAAACAACAAAACATTAATGTTTAGCTTCTTTTTATTATCATCTGAAAGACTAAATACATTTTAAATAGATGCAGAAATTTCCAAATCTGTTTATCAAAACATCAGTTTTTTTAATGAACATAAATAAAGTTTTAAAATTAAAGTAATTTCATTAGTTGATTATTAAACAAACAGACGGAGTTCATTTTGTTGGAATGATTCACGTTTGCTTCATGAAGTTTTAGAGGAACTGTTTGAGTTTGTAGGATTTTATGGAACAAAATCATCCGTTTTATTTTTGAAGCGTTGACCTTTGCCGGTGGGCGGAGCTTGTGCGCTGATCTCTCGGTGCGTTCGTGTGTCTGAGTCACGACTCTGCTGGGTCACAGATCGGTTACAGCTGTGATTAAAGTCACACCTGTAGGCGTGCGTGCATGCGTGCGTGCGCCAGTTTGTTGACTCAGACATTTCTTGGCATCGACACCAAGGTCATCACGCACCCTCTGAGCAGAAACCCAACGCTCGCCGGCTTCTCGCTGACTCTGTGACCCGGCAGCTGTTGCCATGGTAACGCCTTCCATCCATCACTGCTTCTGCCTCTGCAGACGAGCAGGAAGCAGCCGTGTGTTTCTGTAAAACCCTCCTGAGTGAGAGCAGATTATCGCTTCTTAAGGAGTTTGAGCATCGCAGAGCGCAGACCGGGTTTTCTTAAAATCAGATCAATCAGATTTGTGTCTTATTTTGATAAATAAAAAATAAAAAAACTTTTCAATCGTTACATCTGAAGCTCTCTGGCTTTATTTGTTTGAGCTTCCAGACCTGCAGGAACCTTGTTGCTCAGCACAGTTGTGTGGATTGAGACAAATGATTTAATTCTACTCGTCTGACAGCGAGCGTCAAACAACGAGTGTTAAAGCTGCACAGGTTCATATTCAGCTAACACAAACTAATAAAAATCAAAGACAAGCTGTGAGATGTTTCAGGTCGACAGAAACATGCTCATGTTTTGGACCCAGTCTCAACAAAGCATTTATTTTACAACCCTAACAGCCCGAACCACCAAGTCTATTGTTATTTTTACCCAAGCTTAAGTTGTGTGTGTGTCTGTTAGTAAAATACTTTCACCAAAAATGTCAAACATCAAGAATGAGATAACTTCTAAACTTCACTTTAATTTACAGAACTGCAGAAGGTACAGTTTCCACCTTTTCTCCCAAACAGCCACACCTCCGCCATTTGCTGAGCCCTCGTTTATGTTCAGACACTTTGTGAGAAGAGGCCTCTGAAATCTGATCAGCTGCAGATATTTACAGCTGAAGCCGGTAATAAAGTTATGACTAATCTCACACACTGTGTGATTTAAAACAAAACACCTTTTTATGATGGTACCACCACCATGCTTTATGGTTTACACCCCATTATGACGGTGCCATCACTATGCTTTATGGTTTACACCCCAATATGATGGTACCCTATCCATACTTTACTGGTTACCATACCATTTTATTTATAGAGCACTTAAAACAGCGACAAGGCCAAATAAAGTGCTGTAGAAACAAACAACAGGCAACACATAAGCAACATACACAATGAAGTAAAAAAAAAAAACAGATTATAGACCTAAAAGTGTTGCAGATAATAAATATAATGACCAACCTGTGTGAAACAAACAGGTTCAAACACAGACACCAGAAAAGGAACGCTCCCCTCATTGTTTGCACCTTGAGCAAGGCACCTTCAGCAGATACTGTCCAGCAGTACATACATATTTTGAAAAGTATAAACACCCAGGGTCCCGGCAGCTTTTAGCTGAACGAGCTAAAGATTTTGCTTAAGTAGCATAAAGTCTGTCGGGTGATTTGAAAGCTGAAAATGTACAGAAAGCCAGAAAAACAGTAAAAAGCCAAGTCGTCGTTCTTACAACAGCTGAAGGTTTGTTCTTATAACTCAGATGTTTTCATTTTTCACATTTAACGTTTTCATTTCTGTAAAAACATCCTACAGATGGAAACGTTCAAACCCGAGCTCCTCGGAGCGACCTGACAGCTTAATGAGCCGATTCCCTCGGCTGCTGATGAGCTTCAATTATCCGACTCGTTATCTCCGCCAGTGAGTCTTTGGCTGATGTTCTTACAGAGGAGCTGATAATAAAGCCGTCTGAGTCCTGCTGCCTCCGCCACAACCTTCGCAGCGGACAAACGGACAAATTAGGACACGGGTCAACGACCCAATCAGGACGTGTTGAAGGTGTTGTAGTCGCCGTGACGACGCCGGGGTGTAACTCGCAGCTGAAACGTGTCCTGGTTCATAAAAGGGAACGAGACGGAGAGGACATTATTCCACCTACTAAAAGCTAACGAGGTGAGGAGGACGAGGTGCAGACACTTTGAAATCTCCCCAAACACGACTTTTATAAACAGAACTGGATCATTGGTTCTGCGTGGATTTAACGTCCCGTCCACGACATGAACCTTCATATTTTAAAGATTGTCCACCTTTTTGTTCTGGACAGAAGTCCAGAAAAACTCAACTGAACAGAACTAGGGAGGAGGAGGAGGAGGAGGAGATTCAGAAAGATTCAACTGGAGTTTACTGAGGCTGAAATTAAATTAACAGAACAAAAGATACATTTACCAGAACAGTAGCTAAAAGCTAAAACCAGCTAAACCCATAAAGCCTATTATTACCAGAATAGTAGCTTAATGCTAAAAGCAGCTACACATCTTAAAGCTAAAATTAGTAGAACAGTATCTGAATTCTAAAATTAGCTAAATACCTAATAGCTAACATTACCATAACAGTAGCTAAACACTAAAACCAGCTAAAACATAAAAACAAAATTGACCAGAACAGTAGTTAAAAGCTAAAACCAGCTAAACACCTAAAAAGTATATTCAATTGAACAGTTGTTAAATTCTATAACCAGCTAAACATTTTACAGCTAAAATTAGTAGAATGGTAGCTAAAGGCTAAAATGGGCAGAACAGTAGCTATAATCTGGAATGAACAAAACTGATAAAAGCTAAAATTAGTAGAACAGTATCTAAAACTTAAAATTAGCAACACTAATTGTTAAATTGGACAGAATAGTAGCTAAAGGCTAAAACTTACATACAACATAAGTATAAACTTAATGTAATAGTAGCTAAAATCAAAATTAGCACAATAGCTTAGAGTTCAAAGTGTAGTAGTTCTCTGAAGTCCAGTTCACAGAACACGAAGGTCTTTCAGACGTTTGAATAAAAAGTCTTCAGCTGTTTCAATAAGAAGAAAAATAGAAACAGCTAAATAGTTCAAACTTGGTGACAGTTGTAATGTCCCAAATGAGCCGATGGTTTTGTTATACAAATGGTTAAAACAGCTGAAAGTACACCAAAGAAGAGCTAATCAACTTCAGCAGACCTTCAGTCAGGTTTCCAGATGTGGCGCTAAAAGGTGGTAGTAGCTGAGAGTCAAACCAAACCTGTGACCCGAGGTCCCACCTGAGACCTCCAAACACGTCAGGCGTTTCTTCTTCAGGACTTTTAGTCATTTCCTCGTCAACAAAACAAACACCTCTTTAAAGGTGGGAAATAAATTCTTCTTTGTGTTTTAGCTGTTTTTACCTTCCATCTTTAGCCTTTTTTACTTTCCAGATTTAGCTGCTTTTACCTTCCAGCTTTAGCTGATTTTACCTTCCAGCTTTAGCTGATTTTGCTTTCCAGTTTTAGCTGCTTTTACCTTCCATCTTTAGCTGTTTTACCTTCCAGTTTTTGCTGCTTTTACCTTCCATCATTAGCTGCTTTCACCTTCCAGCTTTAGCTGCTTTTACCTTCCATCTTTAGCTGTTGTTACCTTCCATCTTTAGCTGTTTTTACCTTCCATCTTTAGCTGCTTTTACCTTCCAGCTTTAGTTGATTTTACCTTCCAGCTTTAGTTGATTTTACCTTCCAGCTTTAGCTGTTTTTACCTTCCAGATTTAGCTGATTTTACCTTCCAGCTTTAGTTGATTTTACCTTCCAGCTTTAGCTGATTTTACCTTCCAGCTTTAGCTGATTTTGCTCTCCAGTTTTAGCTGCTTTTACCTTCCATCTTTAGCTTTTTTGCCTTCCAGCTTTAGCTGATTTTGCTTTCCAGTTTTAGCTGTTTTTACCTTCCATCTTTACCTGCTTTACCTTCCATCTTTACCTGCTTTACCTTCCAGCTTTACCTGCTTTACCTTCCATCTTTACCTGCTTTACCTTCCAGCTTTAACTGCTTTTACCTTCCAGCTTTAGCTGATTTTGCCTTTTAGTTTTAGCTGCTTTTACCTTCCATCTTTAGCTGCTTTTACCTTCCATCTTTAGCTGTTTTTACCTTCCATCTTTAGCTGTTTTTACCTTCCATCTTTAGCTGTTGTTACCTTCCATCTTTAGCTGCTTTTACCTTCCATCTTTAGCTGCTTTTACCTTCCATCTTTAGCTGCTTTTACCTTCCATCTTTAGCTGTTGTTACCTTCCATCTTTAGCTGTTTTTACCTTCCAGCTTTAGCTGATTTTATTTTCCAGCTTTAGCTGTTTTCAGTTCATCTGAGGTTCTATAAAACGGGATCAGCTGAGAGCGGAGCTTTCTTCCTTAATGGAGATGTTGATGAGCGGTGCCTGGCAGGTCCGTTCGGCTGCGTGACCTCAGTGTTCAGTTGTAGCCGACAGAACCGGTTCAACCCAGAGCCGAACGCTGCGGTCGTGCTAACGACCCGTTCGGACGGTGGTGGATTAACCGGATTAAATTGCGCTCCTTTTAATTGCGCGGCGCCGATGACATCTCCTGCTGGGTCAGAGCCGGAGTTCAAACACAGCAACAGGATTAATGCCTCCACTCCAGAAGCTGAACTAACGGGCCAGAACCTCGGCCCGGATCCAAACCCTTTAATGAAAACCACACAAAGGTTTAATTACTGCAAGAAGCTTCTGGTCTTCCTGTTTGCAGCAGAATAAATAATGTGGTCCATTCTGTTTGAAGACACTTCATTAGAATTTAAAGATCAATCACTGATCAGCTCCACCAGAACCCACCGCCGCCCACATGTTGAACCAACGGAACAAATGTTGTCCCTCTTTCATTCTCATTAAACACCGGCTCACACGTTTGGCTTTGTGTTGCCATGGCAACCGCTCATTAACCCCCGTCAGTATTTTGACAGAAGATAAATCATTTGCTGTTTGTCAGACGTGGAGTTTGAAAACGACAACCGGACTTTTCTTCTTCCAACAAACGGTTCTGAGGGAACGTTTGGTCACATTTACGTTTTGAAACCAGTTTTTATTTTAAGTTTCTTCTCCATCTTCAGGTTCTTCTGTGAAGCGAGTTAAAGAAACAGCTGACCCTCTTCTGGGTCTTGGGTCTGACAGATCAGAACCGAACCATCTGATCAGGTGTTCACCAGTTCTACCAGATCAGCAGGGTCCTGATTTATCACAGAAATGAAACCAAAACATAAAAAAACTGGGTCCAGTTCTGATCCAGCAGCTTCCAGAACCTCCTTCAGCAGCAGAACTCTGAGGTTTTCTGATCCAGTCTCTCACCTGGTTCTGGAGTTCTGGCCTGTTCTTCTTTCCATCATTGAGGTTCTGGACTCTGACTGGACCCTTGCAGCACCTTGGTTGGTTCTGTTCTGACTCGTTCTGTTGTAGATCAGCTGCTATGTTCTGGATCATGGTTCTGTCGGACCTTATTTGGTCCAAACTTCATCTATTGGACTCCAGAACCCTTTGGTCTCCAGAGTTCTGGTCCACTCAGTGGCTGATAGGAGTCCAAACCATCAGCCTCCACCTCCGTGCTGACAGCTGGGAGGAGCTGTTTGCTGCAGTGCATTCTGGGTAAACACCTGTCCTCTGGTCAGGTTCTGGTCCAGAAGTCTGGTGCTTCCTTCAGATGAACCTAAGTTGAGCTGGCATGTCATTTTTAGAGGGGAGAGATCATGAACTTTGACCTTTGACCTGCTGACTGAGGCCTGTAGTCTGAGACGGTGCTCACTGCACAGTCTGACCTTCAGGGGGAATCAGCGCTCTGAAATGTTTTCCTCTTGTAAATAAAGTTTCTCTGTAGAACGATGGACTCCAGATTGTTTGGAAATGACCTTTGACCTTTCACATTTTGACAGAGCTTCTCTGAGGTCACTACTGTTGTCTTTCCACCTTGGCGTTGTGTTAACTCACCTGTACTCCAGATCAGAGGCGGTCCCTCTGATGACGATCAGGTCATCAGCAGCTCCTCTGCTCCTGCGGAAGCAACACACAGCACTTTGTTTTTGTTTATTTTTGTTTATTAAACAACATCTGTTGTTTTTATAGAACCTGGTGAAGTCCAGATCAGATGGATCTAGTCCTGAAGCTCTAACACTGTCAGAGGGTGGACCTTCTTGTCCATGACTGTTAGAGCCTTGGATCTGCGAGCAGCTTTTCACCTCCTCTAATCCAACGATTCATTTTTCAGCCGAACAGAAAGAACTGGGTCCAACTTTGCACGACTGCAGGTCCAGAACTTATCGTGTCGTCTGAGATGAGCGCTCTGGTTCTGCTGTGACGACATCTGGAGTGCTGGGTTTGTGTTGGGTCAACCGGACGCACCGGGACCAATCCTGGGTCAGCTGAGTCCAAGCAGCTGGCGAAGCACGAAGCGTGAAACCCAGAAGGCCGAGTGAGCGAACGGTTCTGGTGATGAAATGTGAAGAGACGAACCGGAGCGAGAACCGGAGCGAGAACCAGAGCGAGAACCAGAGGAGTCCAATCTGTTGTCCAACGGTCCTCGTTTCCTGTAAGTCGTCTGTTCGGACCTTCTAAAGGTCTCGCCTGGTTGATTTTTCACCAACAATCCAGTCAACCATTTTCCAGAGAGTGTAATGTTTTAAACCCGGTAGTTTAAAAAAATAAATAATTTCAACCTCTCGTCCACATGGAAACGTGTTTTTGCCTCCTGGACGCAGTATTTTTGAAAACCAGGTTTAGAGTGAGACGATCTTTAAAGGCCACGTAAACCAAAAATCAAAAATCTTTATTAGCACAAATCACACAAAAAATACAGGTTTGGTTTATCAGATGATAAAAAGTTTAAATGTGTTGACGAGTCTGTGGACAACAGGAAAGAGATGGACCGTGGAGGGTGCACAGTGCACGGGTTCAGCAGGATGGTTTGATATGACCCACCACACTCTGAGTCCAATTTGCTGAGACCCATGCAGTCCATCTGCAGCTCAGTTTGTTCCACCAGAACCCCACGCTGGCCTCTTTCCCACCTCGGGCTCAGGCTCCGGTCTGTCATGGCGGCTGTCTCCATGACCCTCCATCTGCCTGCATGGACCGAACTTTACAGAACAGTTCGGTTCTGTGGAGAACTTTGGATGTTCTGTGTCTGCTGGACCCAGTTCTTGAGGACAGTCCTTGTCCGTTGTCACAGTTTTTAGTCATGCTGCTGCTCCTGGAAACACACTGCTAACAGGACCATGATGCTAACTGGACCATGATGCTAACTGGACCATGATGCTAACAGGACCACGATGATAACAGGACCATGATGTTAACTGGACCATGATGATAACAGGACCGTGATGCTAACTGGACCATGATGATAACAGGACCACAATGCTAACAGGACCACATTGCTAACAGGACCACATTGCTAACAGGATCATGCTGCTAAGAGTAACAATGTTTTTATAACACAAGTTTCATTTAGTTTTTTATTGTTGTATATTGTTGTTTGTCTAAAACAGGTCTCTCTTGTAAACAAGTCCTCGTGACTGTTGTATTCATGTATGTATTGTATGTATTCATTCATTCATGCTTTATGACCTCATTTAACTGACTTCCTGTTTAAATAAAGGTTGAACTAAATAAAAAAACTAAGACAACTTTTTTGGACTCCCACCAAATGGTCCATGGATCTTTGTAGTCTCTGTCTTTAGCATAACTAAGTGGAGCATCACTCTCACTTTTCACCACAGTCAAGGTCACAAATCAAGGTCAAAGTAAAACAATACCTATGCTTGGACCATAACTTGTGATACTCTAAAGATAATTTAACCAAACTTGATACACATTTGTACCACCACTAGACAACTTAGCTCATATTTTCATCACTCCTGCATCAAGGTCAACATCTCAAATCAAGGTCAAAGGTTGTACAAGCTCTTTGCTTCTGGGTTGTTGCTATAGATTGGTTGTTTTGCTGTATAGTAGTTTGTTGACGGGCGTATAATGTGCCTTATGTGGTACACCTGTTAAAACTGACTTTGATCTAACCTTTGACCCCTGATGAGTCAATAATGACAGATTTAATGTTTCTGTTTAGCTGAAAGCATCAGTTTCCCCCCTACAGCAAACCTGATGAGCACTAACCTTAGTCAGTTGTAGATGTTCGTCCAAAGAGTTTCTTTAAACTGTGTCCAATTGTTTATAAAACTTTCTGGTTAAAAAAAATAGAATAAATTATTGACTGCCGTTTGGCAACAGTTGGAAAAAATAAATAAATAAAAATCCTAGAAGCATCAAAAATAGAGTAAATAAAAAGTGTTGATTAATTCTTAAAGTAAATCGTTTTGTCTGAAATTAAAAAGTAAAATAATAATTTCACGTTAAAGTTTCAGAGACTCAACGATCACCGCTGGCCAACATGAACAAACCAAGCTGAGTTTGACCGCGGGAACCAGTTGGAGGGAAATAATGAAGGCGTTATTGTTCTCCGGTGGTGCAGCGGTGAGTTGTGTGGCAGCTGTCCACGGGAGATAATGGGTGTCACACAACAGCAGCAGAATAATCCGCTCGGCGCCCACAGACGCCATTAAAGATAATAGTTTGTTCCAAATTGCTGCTTCGAGTCCCGGACTTCACTTTCTGCCTCGGAGTTGATGTTTTATTATTCACACGGACTTTAACAAGGCCATTAACGACAGGAAATATGTAACTTTTTCATGAGAATTCAATCATCGCATTTCTTTCTAATACGTTTAACACAAAAACTGAAGCAACAAACCAGGAAAATATATTTTCTATCTCAGATTCCTCCAGAAGCCGGTAGGAAGTTATTTTTATTTCACAATAATCCCCTGCAGTTGAAGCTTATTATTTTGGTTTTACTTTCAGCTACCGGGCCAAATGCTCAAAAAACTTTAATATCTGTAGATGTTCAGTGTCTGAGCAGAGATGAGATTTATTTCCAGTTAGGTGGTTTCTGTTTGAAGTAAGAGCCCAGATTCAGAGAACCATCCAGTCCAACTAACCTGATGGAGAGGCGAAGCTAAAAGGAACCCATTAAATTTGTATGTGGATCCAGACCGCTTGTTCAAAACGACATGATAGGATTTTAACTCTCAGTTGATCTTCCTCCAAAAGTGCCTGTCTAGTTTTGAATTACAGCACTTACGAAATATATATTTTAAAATTTCATCTGGAAAAAAACTCTCCAGTGAACTAACAAGAACATCACAGTGGAAAGATACATTTTTATCTTCTCTATATGCAGCGGTGGGCACAGCTAACCAAAAATTAGCTTCTCTAACCCATAATCTGCTAAAGGAAAAGTTAGTGGTTCTAAACCAATAAGACGACTGTCACTTGGTCTTCATCGCACGTCTTTGTCTTCCATTTATAGCTGTCGACCAATCACATCTTGTCCTCTGTAGCCATAGTAATCCAGTGTTTCCACTACCGTTATGCAATGAAGGCACCTCGTCTGTCAACAGAACAGAACCAAGCACCTGCTTACCGAAATGTCCCTTCCTTCCCCGTCGACAGCTGCCAGCGTTGTGCTAAGCTAGACGTGTTAGCTAAAAACTGTAGCGTTGCATTCGGGCCCAAACATCTGACCCAGCCGCAGCCCGCAGTCATCATTTCCAAACTCCACCCGACCCAACGAATGAACAGAAATTACAAGTCCGAACCCAGAGAAAACCTGACATTTTTAATTAGTTATTAACAGACGTGGCTGCGTGGCTGAATAAAAGAAGATGCAGAAGATCAGAGCTGAGGGGGTGTTTGTCCTTTCATGGCTGTAAAAGAACTTTTAAACCCTGTTTCTGCTGCATTCTGCATTATTCAGACACACACCCTGCTCTGACACGTCTGCTCTGGGATCTCACCTGTTTGGGTCATCGGCCGCGCACGTCTGCTGAGTGCAGTGGCTGAATGAACGTCCATTTGGGAGATGGATCACTTCCTGGCAGTGCAGTTTCATCTGAAGCTTCACTGAACTTTTTACCTCTTTCAAGGCCAGTCAGCTCACGGTGAAATGGCTGTGTGTGACTGGTGGAATCTATAGCAGGCCATGTTATCATATAATTTGCTTGCGGCTGATCCTGACCCAATTAAAAGCCCGACCCACCCCAAATTCGGGTCGAATGGGGCTGGGCTTGGGTTAGAATCTCCCTCACGCTGAGCGGTTTCCTTCACCATCCTCCCTCTCCCCTGCTTGACAACTGTCAGGACAAACACAGACGTGTCTCCTTCTCCACCCACCCCCACCCCCTTCGACAAAGAAGAGATGAGCACCCTGCCAAGACAAGTAACCTAAGGGAAACACTGTACAGGTAGTCCTCGGTTTACGTCACCCTCGGCTTACGGCATTTCGGACTTACGACCGCCTCCCCAGTGACGTCATCACAACTCACGTTGACTTTTTTATGCAACATTTAATGTGTTTTTTTTTTTTGTTGAGGGTATTGTGTTAGCTAACTGCTTGGAAATACAGCAAAACATTGTTTTAAGTACGCTGTTGTTGTGTTACATTTGAAAAAAAAAAAGTGTTTAAAACGCCGTTACCGTTCGCCATGTGCTTTCAGTTTCAGGTTACGTCAAATTGATATACGACCGGGTCGTTGTAACGGAACTCGAACGTAAACCGAGGACTACCTGTAATCTAATAGTGTTTCTAACAGATTCTTTGAGACACGCCCACAACAGACAGGAACAATCTTGAGAAGTTTTGTTAGATAAAATTTACAAAACCTAATTTTGTAGAAGCTAATTCTGCTTATAATTACCAAAGTTAGCGAAAACGTTAAACTGCTAAACAAAAAAATTGCTTCGCTATTAGCTGTTAGTGGAGTAGCAGAACTGTGCGTATATTTATCTGCATTTAAAATACTATTGAAAGTGTTAAAAGCAGGAGGTTCTCAATGTATTTTTCTGTAAAATGACATTCAGGAATTGTAGGGCAGTCCATCAGGCGAGTCGAGCTAATCGTTTGTGACAAGGCTGTCGCTATAACAGGATCCTGTGAGACTCTTCACACCAAACTGTGCGTTAGCTCTTAGTCACCTTCTGAAAGCTACGTACAACTTCAGCAGGCCTTGTTGAAGGCCAACAAGAACAATAAAAGTTTTTTGTTATTATTTTCGACTGAAGTTTTTGCTTTTTGTGTGTGGGTTCAGTTCACTGACCATGCTAGTATATGCACACTTAGCATTTATGTGTTGTTAGCTACGCTGATGATTGTCAACGTTTTCTTTGTGACCTCAGTTATCAGCCAAGTGTGAGCTAAATTATTGTGTTTGTCTGATCACACTTGGTTGTTCCATGTTAGTTAAGTTACCTTTGTAACTTAACTGTAAGTTAAGTTAAACATTACGTTTTGCCCCAAATCGTTTTGCGCATTAGGGTAAACTTGGCTAGCTTATACTAACAGACACGGCTAATTTAGCTTTTAAAGTTAGTGCAAGCAAAATTAGCTGTTATTGTTACCAAAGTTAGCTGTGTCAGTTACTGTTAACTGAAATAGCTCTTAACTGTTGGTTAATATTACTTTGTGGGATAGTTTGAGCTAAGTTAACTGTGTTGCTAACATGAGCTAAATTAGCTTTTGGATGTTGGCTAACGTAGCTTTGTAGGTTCCTGTGGGCTACGTTAGCTTTGTGGATGGATGGAAACTAAGTTAGCTGTTGAGTGTTAGCTAAATTAACTTCCTGTGGGCTCAGTTAGTTTAGTGAGTTAGTGAGAATTAAGTGAGATGTGTGTGTTAATATAAATGTATTCATTTATTTGTCTAGTTTGTGAGCTCAGTTAGCTGTTAGCACCAGTGTGAGCTCTCAGATTGTGTATTTGTTTTCACATGCAGTAACACAGCATCGTTCATTGAGTGTAATTTGTTACAACACTCCTAAAGAAGATGAACCCAGCTGAAGAGAAGAAACTCTAAAACAAAATAGAACATTTGAGCTGTCGTCTTCCTCCATTATGCTTATTGAAGATGGTACATACTTTTAATGAAGACATCTGTAAGTTTGTTTCAGAACAGCACATTTTGTCTCTATGTTAGTTTATTTTGGTGGATCATTATAAACTAAGAGGGAAATTTTTATTTTGCTTATTTGCTTCTTGTGGAGCTGCTGGTTTATTCCTTAGCGCCGTCCTCAGAACAAACTTTCCATTTCAACCTCTCAGATCGTGTCAACAGCTTGATATTTATTTTGTGTAAGAGTTTATTATAGGGTTGTAATGAACTCTTCAGCCTCGGGCAGCATTCACCGCAGCTGTTGATTTGCAGAAGGTTCGTCTGTGGCTGCAGGTTAATCTGTGTTTGCGGCGACGGCGTTTTAAAATTCAGCATCTCTCCTCCAGTTTCCTCCTCTGGTGTGGCTGGAGATGGAGCAGCTCTCGTCTGAATGAGCTGAACGTAATTGGGGGGACAAGTGGAGCTCGACCACAGAGAGGAAGAAAGGGCTGAAACAAAGATCGAAAACGGGAGCACTTCATGGCTGTGTAGCTTCATCTGTGACGTTTGGGGGGAGGGGGAGACAGCGGCGGACCCACGGGTCCAAATACGTGAAGGAGGACAGAAGCATGGTTTGGTTAGGTCAAAAAATACAAGTAAAAGCAGCAAAATTGTAACAAATTATAAATAAATAAAGGCTGACATTTCTTTATGAAAATTAAATAGAGGCACATTTTCTAGAGAAATGAAACGTCCATCAAATCAAATCAGTCGGGGCTCATTTTTGTTTTCCTTAGGTTTACGGGAGTCCACAGGTCCACATGTGGACGAGTGTCTCATACTCTGAACGTTGATGTTCATGTTATAAAACGTTCTTTGGGAACAGATTCAGTCATGACGTTTGTCAGAGTTGACGTTTTTTTCTTTTTCTCTGAACTTTTGCATCAACTTTGGACCTGACGATGAGCAGAAAGCAAAGAAGATTAGACTTCTGGAGGAGTCTCTCATCCGCTCATCGTGGACATGAATATCATTAATGTTGGTCTTTTAATGATTTATTTATGCCGTTCATTTTTCATGATGGAATGATTATGCAACATACTCCTTCAAGGTTAAGGTACGTCACTGTTTGAATCGTACCGGGCTCCATGGAACGAGACCCAGTAGGGCTCTGCTAGCAGCAGAAAAACACAAAACAGCTGAACTAGAATTCTCCAAAATGTGTCTCGACAAACCACAAAGATTCTGGGACTGATGAAACAAACCATCATTTGGGTGAATGATGTTTAAAGGTACCATTACCAATAAACTCCTCTGCATCTGACGTAGAGTCCCCTAAATCTTCTTTGAGGGTTCCAAAGGTTCTTTAACTTGACAAGTCCGTGACGGGAAGAACCCAGGAACTACCTAGGCTCAAGCCTGCCTTGAAGTGGAACATCAGTGTCCCTGTCCACAGCAGAGACGGTTTTAAATCACAGTGGACTGTGGTGACTGTCCTCAAGACAAGACAAATGTCTTCTGGAGGAAAGTTGATGGGGAGACAAAGATTGAACTGTTTGGACACAAAGACAGGAAGGACGTTTGGAGGAGTCCAGGTGAGGCTTTTAAACCCAAGAACGCAGTCCGGCATGGTGATGGTAGCATCATGGTGTTATACTGGTACATCGCACACAGTGGATGTAACTAAGAACTCAACAGCTTGACCGTTTCAACAGGACACAGCTGGGTCCATCAGGATGGTGATCCCAAACACACACCAGAACTGGTCTCTGATTAGATTAGTCAGCTAATATTAGACTTCTGGAACGATCTTCACAAACCCTGACCTGATTGTAGATTTATGGACTCTGATTACAAGTCGGAGGTTTCAGGAAACCGACCAATAGAAATGAACTCTACTACTTGTGCCAAGAAGAAGAAGAAGATAGAAGAAGGAATCATCAGCTAAAGTTCTGCCAGAAGCTTGTTGATGGACACAAACCGGTCCAGGTGATGCCTACTGAGGGACATTTGAGCAGATCAGTGGGTGTATGGTTATATTTGAGCCTGTATGTATAGTTCTGACCCTGTGTGGATCAGAGGAAACTTGTAAAAACCGTTGTATGATATTCAGTCCACTGTGGAAAAAGAACTGATCAAATAATCATGGGTGTATGGAAACTTCTGACCTCAGATGTATTTATAAAACAGAATAAGTTTTGAGTTAAAGCTTCTTCTTTAACTCTTGACGTGTACGTTTTTGTAGACTGAACCCCTCACCCCCTTGCAGCATCTCCCACCGTTTCTCGATTCCTCTGCACATCTGCCTTTATCCCATGGATTTGCAGCATTTACAGTTTGATTGATGAATCCAAGTGAGCGACGTCTTCGTAGGGACTTTCCCTGCCTTAGTCGGGTCTTCAGGCTCGCAGAGGCTCCAGGTGTAACACCTGAGCGACCACAGAAACGTGACGGCGGAGTACAAGACGAGAATCTAATTTAAGAGACGTTTCTCCGGGCTTCGGGGCCTCCTGAAGGTTCGCTCTGCAGCAACAAGAGACGATTCGTTTCATTTTAATTTAAATGTCTACTGAGTGTAATGTCTCATTTGCATGTTTTAGCTCCAACCCAACAGTTGCTGTGCATCCCTCCCTCCCTTTAAGTAAAAACAATCATCTTTCCTTGCTCCCCCTCTGCCAGCCAATCAGTTCTGCTGTCTGAGCCTCAGTCATGTGGGTAATGAGCTGTCAGCCAATCACGTCCGGCCTGGGAGTGGATTCATCGGCACAGTTTGACTCCACGGAACGTGGACAACGTTCTCCGTTGTGTTGTTTCTGCTCGACCTCCTTTTCGATGTGATGAGACGACCACAGCGCGTTCTTCTATAAACTCCTTTCATCCTGTTAAAACTCTTCAAACCAACTTTCTGACCGTTGCTGTTGTTCGTGTTCGACTGGTCGGACCGTTGACATGTAAATGATGTCGAGCCACTGAGGTCCTGACCGTTAGAAATCCCTCACATAGTCTTAGTTGTGAGGAAAATAAAAGATGAATCAAGCGTACAGAAGCTTCGTCGTGTTTCTGAATCTAGCTAACTCATCATGTTTAAATATTTAAATGATCACTTGGTTTTTAAATCCGGAGATCCACGTTTTCCCAATTTCATGGAAAATAAAGGAACACGTTTGTCTCATTATCGTGCAGAAGAATTCCTTCGGTTCTTCAAAGCACATCTTTCTGTCGATGTGAGAAAACTAATTTTCACCTTTGCACCTTTTCTTTCTTCCTCTAATCACTGAAATTAAAGCTTCTTCCTCCTCGATGAGTTTTACCCACGACTCTTGTCAAACACGTCCTTTTCTTCTTCTGCAAGAACCAAATAAAATCTGGTGGAATGTTCCTGCAACTCTGACCAAAAACAAAGCAGCATCATAAAACTGGACTGGAAGCTTCTTTCAAATGTCCAAAAATCCATCTGAGCGTTTCTTTTCAAATTAATTGCATTAAAAAAAAGTGAATCTTGTAGTTTTTATGAAACTAACAACTCTTCAGGAGCTAAAGTCTAAAACAGTTCAGGCTGAGGTGGCTCTGATGGACAAAGACATAAAGTCACGTCAGCTGATTGATTTATTTTTACTCCCGTTCTTTACTCACAAATACAAAAATGTAATAAAAACGTCTTAATGTTTAAGACGTCTGGCAACACACACAAACCCATTTTGTCGTCTTTCAACTGGAAGTGACGACAAAGGGAAACCGTTCCAGGGTGTCACCTACATTATTTGGCAGGGTGATGTTCTGTTCTGTGACTTCTGTCAATGGGTGGGGGTGTGGGGTGGAGACTGATACATGTTTGTGCTTGTACCTATAGATTTTGTGTGTATTTGTGGGGGATTTCAGCTAGTGAGTAGCGATGTGCTACCTATAGCTTTTGAGCTAATGCATCTGTCGACAACTGCGGGCAGTTGCAGGGGTGGGGTTGTTCGTTCGGTAGGCGGGGCATTTAGTTCTGTTGACAGCGCCTGGCTTGTATAATCATAGGGGAAGCACTGCGTTCTGCTTCGCCTTCTGCCTCTGACCCTCATGTTGAGCATTCGGCTGTTCTAACAGCTAAAACATACGAGTGACTAGCTGACTCTAAAGATGCATCAGATTCTTCTCTGCTGTCTGTTGTCAGACATTGGAGCAACGCTCTGCTCTCATGCAGGCGTTCCTCTTTGACGCCACTTCCTGCTACTGACACCACTTCCTGCTACTGACACCACTTCCTGCTACTGACATCACTTCCTGCTACTGAAATAACTTCCTGCTGAGTATATCTCATCTCAGCGGCAGGACTTGTTTTCTTTATGCTGTTTGTTGTTGGTGTTTCATTTTTTACCATAAACATGATGTGACAGGAAGTTTAAGACCCTTCAGAGTTGAAGGTGCTCCACAAACTAACGATTCATCTTTTAGGATTCTTTCCTCACTTCTTTCTCAGAGTCAGAGTCAGAGAGATTTATTAGTCATACACACCACATGTGATACATGAGGTGGGACGAAACTATGCACACAGGGTCCCAGTCACATCCAACAAAAACACAAATTGTTAAAAAAAACATTAGTAAGATCTGAGTCATGAACTAAGAATTACTACATTCACTAACTAATAAATACACCGAGCACTACTTATACAAAAACAATGTGCCAAACAACAGCAGCACGAACATGAGTCTGTGTGAGCAGATGAGGATGAATGAACACGGCAACGTGAAATAATCAGCAGCATGAGATCAGCAGCATGGATAATCAGCAGCACACATCAACAAGTGGCATTAAATTATCTTTAAATCATCAGTTTTTTTTATCCTCGTTCGTGTGGATCTCTGCACGTGAACCACCGTACACTCGGTTGTTGGATGCGGGTCGTTAAAGTGACTCATGGGTTTAATTTAAACTCAGAGTAGAATCTGCTCTGATGTCGTTCTGACAAAGAGCCACTTCCTGTCACACAAATGGATACAACCTGCTGACGTGTTTTTTATTTCCCCAGACTTGTTGGCGGTGCCCAAACATCCGTACGCCGCCATGGAGAACTGGGGCCTGAGCGTGTTCGTGGAGCAGAAGATCTTGTTGGACGCGGAGGTCTCGTCGTCGTCCTACAAGATGGAGCTCACCATGGTGGTCGTCCACGAGATCTGCCACCAGGTAGGAGGAGGACCCCCCCAGCTGTGGGTTCTTTGGCCCGTTCCGTCTGTTTGTGTCTTTTGGCTACGACTCGGTTTATTCAGACAGGCGTTCGAGGACGTTTTAAAAGATGTAACGTCTGATTCAATAGGTTAAACTCACCGCTGTTATTTTTCTCACCTGTGGACCAGTGAGAGGCTTTTATTTTGAAGAGTGTCAGCACAGGTGTACTGAACATCGGCCGTTCACTTGTTCTCAAAGTCCTGGAAACACAAAAACCTTCATTTGTAACGATTCTTTTCCAAGAAAAATCAGAAGAAATGTGAAGAATCCCTTCAGCCTTTGGACCTTCAGTACTCGGGTCCAGGGTTTCTGTCAGAACCGGGTTTTGGTCCAGGCTCAGATCAGTAAGTTGTTTTGCTTCTCACGCTGACAATTTGTTGGACCACTTCTAGCTGTAATTATTTTAATCATAATGTGGTTCAAAGTATTTTAGTTTCCAGTTTAACTTTTTATCCAAATTTAAATTGATTTTTTTAAAAGAAAATCAAACTCAAAAATGTTTTTATTTCTTTAAAAACTGAACTCTGTTTGAGGGACGTTGTCACAGTTTGAGCCTCGTGTTTACGGCTTGTTTGTGTTTATTTCCAGGTTGTTTACTGAGCTGATCCTGGACCTCTCCGGGCTCTAACTGCCGGTTCTGATGACTCGTTTGTGTTTAGACTCAAATGCAAAATAATTCCAGGATTCAAGTCACATTCCTACAAATTAAAAGCTCTTTTGTTGTTGCAGTTTAGTCCCAAACGTCTCAGTTAGATCTCAGTTTATTTGCACGTTCTCTCATATTTCTTTCAGTTTCCAACTCACGGAAACTAAAGCGAGGGTTTGAAACGACTCCGTCTGTTCTGGAAACGAGGAAACGAAACGTCTCAACTCGATCAGTTTATTCTGGTTTTGTCTCCAGTCCTGAGCCCATCGGTTCCCAAACCCTCCCAAAGTTTTTCACATTAATTTCTCCCACTTTCAGACTATAAAATACATTTTCTAAAAGTTTTTTTAATTATTTTAACATCTCTAAAAGGACTCGATGCTTGAACCAGTGACACTAAATTCAAACCCAGGAATGAACTTTAATTCCCAGAACTTATTGCCCATAATTCCCTCGGCAGCAGCCGGTCAGCGTTCAGAAAATAAGAGCGTTGAGTAGCGAGACGGGATGGACTTTGTGTCTGGTTTGACCCAGTGATGGGTGGATCGGACCAGCTGTTAGGAGTTCTTGTTGTGAGTGAGGTGGAGGAGGTGAGATTTCTCTCCATCCTCCTTTACAATCAGTGGGAACAGCTTGTTTTGCTCTCCAGCCGTCAGATGGGTGGTGTCCACTGCCGACGAGTCTCTGGTGTGGTTCTGACTTGCTGAAGAGATTCCCTCTCACACTGAGTGGTGTCACCAAAAAACACTCGGATAGTCTTGAAGAGTCCTCTCTTTAGTCCTGAAGGAGTGTCAAAGTGTTCACGGCTTGGCTCAGATTCTATGCCTTCAATCTGAGGGTTTCCAGAACATTCTCCTAAACTCCTGGTGCCTTTTTTATTTTTTATTTTTTTTACATGTAATAAAAACTGTTATTACCATCAGCTGAAAGGTTGGCTCCATCCTTACAGCCTGCCATCTGTTTGTAGAGCTTCTTACCTCAAGAATATCAAACTCTCTGCCACATTGTTAGAAAAATCCCAAGGCTATGGGGTGACGCAACATTGGGCACTTCGTCACTAGCCGCCATCTTAGGCTAACAACAGCTTCGGTCACGGCAGAGTAAACACTTGATAATCGAGTTGCGATGGATGTTTCAAGTTGGGTCAAAGGGTGTTCTCACCTTTCAAACGCTTCTGGAAAGTGTAGTTTTCCTACTTTCCAAAAATCAGGAAACATATGCAGAGTGTAGAACGTTGGCAAATCTGGCTTGCAAGCATCAACTGTGAGGATAAGCCTTCAAACACGTCTAGAATCTGTCCAGGCCACTTTTAATCTGGTCAGTTTTGTTAAATAATCTTAGAGTATAATTGAAGGCTAGAAGTATGTTGGGCATGTTTTAGAACGTCTACATTGAAGATGAGAGCTACAACTCAAACTGTGTGGACACTTGATCCTATATTGAATCCTATAACCTTTATCCTATGTCAGAAAACAGCAACGGTATCAAACACTAGATTTTTATAATTACTATTTGTCTGTTTATAATTTTACTAATACAATGACAGGATGAAAATGCACTCTGTCAGTCAGCAGAACTTTTTTACTGACGTGGAGTTCAGACGTTCTTTACAAATCCATTCAAACGATTGTTTGAGGTGTTTTTGGGCCACGTAGCTTCTCCGTACTGTTGGCACTTTTTGTCTACACTAGATAATTAACAGTTTTGTAGTAAGAAATCGGAGGCATTGTGTCCACACCATCATGCGTTTCCTCTTTTTTCAGCTTGCCTACCAAGATGGAAGCAATAATAAGTTGTACACATCTAGCTGTGATTTTTGGGAACTGTAATAAAGAACCTCACTTTTATACGCCCGTCCAAAGACGGTACTCAACTACTGATCTGCTCACGATAATTTATAGAAAGTCGATACACAGTCGTACCACCGCCACTAGACAGCGTGTTGCATCTGTTTGTCAGCCCAACTCTAGAGTCAAGGTCAAGGTTTCTTCAAGGTCATTACTTGTGTGTGCCATCGCTATAGACTGCAGTCTAACAGTTTGTTCATAATGTGTCGTATGAGGTTCTCGTTGCCGTTGTGTTCATTCACATGTTCTTTTGGGGTTCTTAGTGAAGGAGAACCCTTTTCGTTACAGCTACGTTACTCATCCCGTCTCGTTGGTCGACAAACAGCAGTTCCAAACCAGAAACAATTAGTTGAGGTTCTACTGAGAACTTGTTCTCACTCAACACGTTCTAGTTTGTCTGTGAGCTCTGCAGACGTAACAAATCACAGATCGTAGACGATGGGTCAGTTTAGATTTCTGATATTTGTGAAGCTCTGACCTGCTTGTTCCAGTTTTGGGTCAGCTCTGATTCATGTAAGAAAAATAACAAACTACACACTTTTTAACCGTTCATTTTATTTGAATTTAACTTTATTCATAAAAAAATTATGGTAAAGAAACAAAACGTTATATTTTCTCCAGATACTGAGATGTAGAGCAAAGCTCAGATTGTTGGCTCATGATGACCATCGGTGCTCTCACGTCACTGATAAGCCCACCTTGATCAGTGGAGGGAGGACTGCCTTGCTCAGCGGCACATACACCACTTTAACCTCCAATCTTCCAAATGGAAAAAGACCACAGACTAACCCAAACAAACATGGCAGCTGCCATTATTATCCACCTGAAAAGGCTCTTGCTCTTCCGTCAACTTTAATGCAGCATGAACCACAATGTGTACCCCCACACATCTTATATCAAAACGACTGGCTCTGGGTTTTATTACTTTTACTGGCGTTTTGAGTTACCATGGCAACGCAATATGCAAACAAAGACACCATTTTTCTTATTGGAAAAACACTGACAGAACACGTAAACAGCCTCTAACTGCTACAGTGAAGTCACATGACCTGGAGGGAGAGGTCTCTGAACAGCGATTAATTTTTGGAACCATTTTGAATCAAGATGGCTGCCACATAGAACTCTAAATTGACTATAACTCAGTCATTCTTTGAGATATTGAGCTGAAATTTGGTTTAGTGATGCTGAGAGTGTTGTTACACATCCCTAATGTAGATTAAAAATCCAAGATGGCCGACTTAGCTAAAAGGGAAAAGTATAACTGCTATTTTAAAAGATATTGAGCTGAAATTTGGTGAGATTATAGCTCAAACGTTCCCCATCACATACTGAATACATCAAAAGTCCAAGGTGGCCACCATAGTTTAAAATAAAAATAAAAATGACTACAACTGATTTTTTTTTTTTTGCCATATTGCGCTGACATTTGGTGTGATGGCAGCTGAGAGCAAACCCCAACACAGTACTGTCAAATCTAAAATTTAAAATGGTCACAACATGGCACTTCCTGTCAGTTTCTCCAGGAACGTTCCAGGTTATTTAAACCAAAACGGATCCTTTTTACTGGACGGAAACACAAAAATGAGTTTATTTCTGTCAGAAGATGCTGATAAATAAACTAACTTTAATAATCTTCAAAGGCTAATTGTTTGGTTACACTTCCACCCCCGAGTCTTACGACGTCAATTGATTTAGTTTCCTTTGCTCTGTCCGCTCTGAGAATAATAAAGATGTTTTCATGACCCTGAGAGGAACGTTCAGCTGATGAGGTTTCTGATCCGCTGCAGAAGAAGGAACCCGACTGAGATTAACACGAGTTAATCTGAGAACATGGAGCGGGTCAGAACCTGCCCCTTTACAGACGTTCAGCCCGGACAAGTGAACTCAGCCGCCATCCTTTAATTCATCATGAATCAAATCAGACGACGGCCCATCAGAGAACGTGATGCAGAAGATCTGCTGGTGAACACGACGTCAGTCCACACGGCTTCAGAAGCAGAACGAACGAGCTCCATGCGTTGGTGGACGTTAAACTGCTCCGGCAGCCGCCGACCACATGATCCTGTTTCTACTGCTCAGCTTCAAATACGTGACGAGAAGATGAGCGAGCAGCGACGGATCCGGAGGTTCTGGTCCCAGAAGAAGAGGAGGCGACAAACTCCGACCACGTCAACGTGAAATGAGTAAAGACAGAAAGAGAACGGAGCGTCGTGAAAATGTCCCAAACGTTCAGCTGCTGTTCTGTGAGCTCTGCAGGGTTCCTGTTCAGACTGATCAGAGTCCAGCTGACATGAGGAGGCAGAACCAAACCCGACCACAGAGACCTGATCCAGATCAGAGTCCAGCTGACATGAGGAGGCAGAACCAAACCAGACCACAGAGACCTGAT
>JARVGV010000694.1:2201575-2219798 GCA_031762435.1 Hypsolebias longignatus
AGGAGACCCAGAGGAAGACCCAGGACACGCTGGAGGGACTCTGGTTCTCAGCTGGCCTGTGAACTCCTTGGGATTCCTCCAGAGGAGCTGGTCCAAGTGGCTGGAGAGAGGGAAGTCTGGGCCTCCTTACGTAGGCTGATACCCCCTGCGACCCGACCCGGATAATCAGAATAGAATGGATTTAATACATCGGTGTCACATACAAAACAGTCACCAGCAGTTTATTGTGCAACATCGAGTACATGGTCGTAAAAATTGAGCTTTCCACGAACATGCCCTGCAGGCGTCTGCTTCAAGACCACGTTGAGTCTAACTGGAGACGCGTGGACCTCTGCAGCCTGAAGAACACCTGAGTCTGTGGCAGCATTTACTCTCCTCATGTGTGAAGGTTTTATGAGCTGGTGCTTCATAAACAAACTGAATTCAAACGTCAAGTGGTGGAACAAACTTTAGAACAAACTGAGGAACACACTGAGGAACAACTTGAGGAACACGCTAAGGAACATACTGAGGAACACCCTGCAGACACTAAACAACTAAATGAAACATTTTTGAAAGGGTGAAATTAAAATAAAAAGTTTTATGGCAGCAACACGTCGGTTTAAAGTTGTTGCAGGTCCATTTCCTCTGTGGAACATCTCTTCTTCTTTAACAACAACCTGTGAACATCCAGGACCTGAGGAGTCCAGATGTTGGAGGTTCTGGAGGACCTGAGGAGTCCAGATGTTGGAGGTTCTGGAGGACCTGAGGAGTCCATATGTTGGAGGTTCTGGAGGAGCTTTAGAGATTCAAAGTCTTCACAGTTTTGAGTTGAGGACCTTTATTCTGAAATAGTTTAACTCGTTTGAGCAGATGTTTTTCAGACTGTTGAACTTCTGCTCATCTTTACTTCTGACAGGTTCAGCCTCTAACTGGTCTTTTTAAACCCGGACCTTTTAAACTAGATTAGATTAGATCAGACTAGATTAGATTAGATTAGATCAGATTAGATTAGATTAGATTAGATTAGATTAGATTAGATTAGATTAGATTAGATTAGATCAGATTAGATTAGATTAGATTTTATGGACATGCTTGACTGTTTGTGATCGGTGCCACTTCCTGTTGCAGCTTTTTGTTTCCTCTGGAACTCCATTTAGAGATGTGATGCTGCATCAGATGTCAACCTGCAGGTGGTGTGTGCTCCATCATGTCAGATGTTTAGTCTAAAAGATGAAACCTGGAACTAAATGATGGAGCAGATTCTGTTTCCTTCACTCACTGAAACGTTCTTGCAGCACATTAAAGTGTCTTCAAGTGTCTGTTTCTGCGGCTCCTGTCTGCAGCACGGCAGGAACAGTTTTTAATGGCACAGAATGAGCATCCTGATGGTTAATCCCGAGCACGTGTCTCATGAGAGCTTTTAGTTTCATTATGTTCCAGACGCTGATCAGCTGATCATCAACACTTCGCCTGCTCTCCACGTCGGAGACGAGCCGGTCGACTCTGTTTGACTGTGCGTCCTTGTCCCTGCAGGATTCCTCCAAACATCCGTGACATCGTTTACTGCACTGGGGTCAGCCTGATGGACGAGGACGTGTGGGAGTTCATCTGGATGAAGTTTCACTCCACCAACGCCGTTTCAGAGAAGAAGATCCTGCTGGAGGCCCTGACCTGCTCCGACAACACCTTCCTCCTCAACAGGTACGCATCGGACCGCTCCGTCTGCGTCCGTTTAACGCTCAGCACCAAACACGGTGGAAACTTATGAACAATTCACATCTTGCAGATTAAGTTTTGATAAATAGTTTATGTCCAACACGTCCGACTGGATTTCACTTGTTTCATGTTGGAGACAAAAACGTTTTATAATATAAATATTATTTCACTTACAATCACAACTGATTGATTCTTAACACTGACGTGCACATCTGCAAATAAACCGACATTCCTGCAAACGATGAGCAGATTTTTATTTTTTTTTGTTTCTCAATGTTTTGAAATATAATCTGTTTGGCAAATTCTCAAATGTTTAAATTCATGCAACGTCGGAGCGGCACCCGACGACTCGCGTGAGGAAATGGAGCGCCCCAGCAGACGTTTCAACACATTTAGATCCTCTCTCATGGATGATGTCACTGACCAGGTTCAGATTCAGCTGCTGCTCTGAACACGGCTGCTGTAAATTATTTCATTATTCTTCACTGTAAGTTTAGCATTTTATAACAAACTGTAGTAATTCACTTTAGTTTAAATAGAGCTTGTCCAAGAAACTACAACTGATTGACTCTTAATAATGTTCAAGCAGTACGACTGTACAAATACTAAGTAATACTTATTCACACATGCATATTAACGGGTTAAGTACTGGGCTAACAGGATAACTACCAAAAACTTGTAAGGTATGTATAAAGTACTTACAAGTTACTTGGCAAGAATGTACAAGGTTGGTCCTTTACAGAGTATTTACTGGTCCTTTACAGAGTATTTACTGGGCCTTTACAGGGTACGTACTGGACCTTTGCAGGATACATACTGGGCTTTTGTAGGGTACTTACTGGTCCTTTACAGAGTATTTACTGGACCTTTACAGGGTACGTACTGGGCCTTTGCATGATACGTACTGGGCCTTTACAGGGTACATACTGGGTCTTTGCATGATACATACTGGGCTTTTGTAGAATACATACTGGGCCTTTACAGGGTACGTACTGGGCCTTTACAGGGTACGTACTGGACCTTTGCAGAATTTGTACTGGGAATTTGCAGGGTATGTACCAGGCATCCAGGGTGTATAAGCTGTGCTCTAAGGTGCTTGTCATTTACAGGGTACGTACCAGGCACAAACTAGGCACTTGAGAGGTACGTAATGGGACAACCCAAGCACCTCTGAGGTTTGTAACTGGCACTGATGGAGTTTCAAACCTGAAACTTATGGTGTGTGTATCTACTGCATACCCGGCACCTACAGGGTACGTACCAGACATTTAGGGTGTATAAACTATGCTCTAAGGTGCTCATCATTTACAGGGTACGTACTGGACTGTACTGTAATTTTCAGGTGTTCACCAACAGAAACCAACTAAAACCTGGTCGAACGTGTTTGAATAAGAACGCTCGTGTGTGTCTGCTGTGCAGCATCACCGTCGTTCCTGTGAACTGCAGGAACGTTGGAGCTGCAGAACCAAATCGATGCCTTTAAAGTGACAGAACAACGTTCACATCTGAGTCTCAACATGAATTATTGATCAGCAGAGCTCTGAACATGAGCTTTAGTCTCAAATCAGTGACTTTATCTGAGAAACTGTAAGTAGGTTATTTACAGTGGAGCTGGTTTGAAGCGGTCTCTGCTGTATTTCAGCACGACGTTGACGAAAATGTAAAGTGACTTAATGATTTCTGAACGGGAGCTTCTGCTCTGAGAATTGATTCCTGCGGCGCTGAGACACCAGAGCCCCAACACAATGAAGAATGGACCTGCTGAGTGGCTCTGAGCGAACATCGCAGCCTTTTATGGAGGGTTAACGGCAGCGGTGCGTTCTGGAGGCGCGGCGGTGACGGTTACACGTGTGTGTGCACGTATCGATTTCTGAGCCGCGGTTAAACTGTTCTCCGATCAGCTGCACACGCACGAAAAGAGCAACCGAAGCTCTGGAACACACTGATTGGCCACAGAGGAAATGCTTTCAGCACAGAGGGATTGTGGGAAAAGAGAGAAAATTGATTTGGGGGTTTTATTGAAACAGCAGCTCACACACACACACACACACACACACACACACACCTACACACACACAGAAAATCACAGCAATAAAAACAGAAAGTGAAGCTGAGCTACTTTTGATGACTAAACTTTTTTCAGTCCCGCGTCTGAAAAACATTTTTCTTTATTGTGTTTTTGAAAGTATCACCTGCAGCCCGGAGTAATCAGATTACTCTGCCTGCCACCAGTGCTGTCAGGAAGTGAGTTGTGGTTTGACAGAAACAGCCACCGGCAGGGCGACCAGCAACACAGAACAAAATACTAATTTGTGTTAAACACTCTGACCTTTCCTGCTGGACTCACAGCTCAGCTCACAAAGTTCAAGCTGTTGTTTTTACGTCTGAACCGCTCAAAGTCTCCACAACTTATTTTTATTTTTATTTTTTTTATTTTATCACTCACTTCGCTTGTGGTGTTTCTCCTTTTTGAACAAACAGATTGACTTAAAATACATTTTAGGTGTAGTTATAAACAGATTGTTTCCTCTGCAGAGGGTTGAAAAGAAAAAAAAAAAAACTTTTCTACAAAGTGCTGCTGATTCACAACAATTTTTATTTCAACTCCCTGAGAAACTGAATTTAGTCCTGAACTTTATTTTTATTTTTATGTCATGGGTTAGCGTAGAGATTAATCATTTGTTCTTTTGAATAATCGTATTTTTAAAAAATAATTTTAATTCACAACATATTTAACCATAAAATATATATTTTAATGTAATGTAAATATGTAACTATGATGAATTTCTTTATTTTGTATTTCTGTTTATATAACAGATTGTTAGAAAAGTTATAAAAGTGTACAGACTTTTTTTTTTTTTTTTTTTTTTTTTTTTTATTAAATACATCTAGTCTTTTATTTTCTTCTTAGATTAATTTAAATATGGTAATTACCTCCTGACCTGTCTGGTTAGTTTAGTCTTTGTTAAAGTACTGACATTAATGTTTACTGGTAAATATTTAATCATAATAAATAATTGTGGTATAAATATACAGTAGTCCCTTGTTTATTGTGGGTGTTAGTTCCAGATTCCCCCCCCACACACACACACACACACACACTCCCTGCAATAAGTGAAAAACCATGAAGTAGGGATAGTAGTACAAGAGAAGAGCAGCTGGACAGCAAAGGGTTAACCCTTCGTGCAGCACGGAGCAGAAATGAACTTTTTTATTTAGGATTTCACTTTAACTAGAGAAATTGCATTTCCTGCAGAAATGCAGTGTGAATGTTTACTGCTGAAGAACTTTCTGAAAAACAGCTGAAATTAAAGCAGGCTGAAATGTAGCTGAAATGGAAGAACAAGCCGAAGTTAGCAGAAGAAGCAGAAAGAGCACACATTTGCTTAATCGTTAGCACCCAAGGTTAAGCTGATGGTTCTTGATCATGTGAGCGGCTGGTTTCAGCTGTCAGCATCAAACTGGTTGATCCACTATGAGAAGGTGCTATTTATAAGACTGAGCTGAATACAGCTCCTCAGACTGAGGAGGAAGTCTTTCAGATGAAAGATGAAACGTTTCTACAATTTTTTTTTTTTTTTTGCTTTGTTTTGTTTTTTGAACTTCCAGAGGACCAGACTTAACTTTTTTAGATTTTTCTACCTGGATTATTGAGCAGCATCAGGGGAAAATTAGAAACTACAACAAGGGGGTATATGTTTTAGGATTAGGATTAATATGCAGCGGTGGACAATTCCATTAACATTTCATACAGGTCTTTATGAGTTTCAATACATTTCAGAGATTTCAAGTATAAATGGAATTCAGATAAAAAAATAAAAACTGGGGATGATATTAGCACTCTCTGTTTATGAATAAATAATTTTACCAGAAAAAATACATCAGATTACAACCGAGTTCCATCGTTTTGTTTTTCAATAATACTCCAAATGTTACCATGTCTCTGGAAATATATTCAGGAAGTGTAATTTTCAGTGTGATCCATCTTTCTAAGTGATTCCAAAACATTTTGGTTTGTTGCATTCGTAGAAGACATGTTGTTTTTATGTCCTGTTCACAGAATGAACATTTATTGTCATCAACGTTAAAACGATTTCTTAGCAGCTCTTTGGAGGAGTAAACTGCATTTAAAATTTTAAAGTGTGCGCTTAGCATGCTAGCTGACAATGCTACTGGTTTTATTTAGTTTATAATGAATTAAATCAATTTAAAAAAAGTTTTCATTCTGGAGTTTCTTTTAGATAGTAGGTGCATGTTTTTAATTTTTATTTTTTTATGATATGACTACTGCTGTTTAAAAGTCAATGTCTAATATAACATGACTATTCCATCATTAATGCTAAAGTTGGGATTAATGATTTGATGTAAATGTCACAGATGTTAGTGTTGCTATGCTAATGTTAACCTTGCTACACTAACAGGAATGTTACCATGCTAATGGTATGTCACCATTTTATTTATTTTGTTTTATTTACCCTTTATTTATACAGGTAGTCTCACTGAGTCACAATAACTCATTTTCAAGAGAGACCTGTTTGTAGATGATGGGGCTTAAAGGGCCTTGCTCAAGGGCCCAGAGCGAGGCAAATGAGGGTGGAGGCAGGTGTGGGTGTTTCACCTTTTCCACCCACATTTTGATGTTGTCGGTAACCTGCAACTTTCCAGTCACAGGCCCATCTTCTGTAACCTGTGATCCACCACTCCCCAAATGCTAATGTTCATCTTATTATGCTGCCTCGGTGTTTGTATTCCAACATTCGTGTTACTATGCTAAAGTAAATGTTGTATGCTAACAGTAAAGTTACTGTGGTGTTACTATTTCAGCAGCGTTTACCTTGCTAGCATTAGTGTTACTAACTATGCTAAAGTTATGTCAGTATGCCAACGGTAATGTTGCTATGCCAATGCTAGTGTTATTAGGCTAAATGTGGTGTTACTATTCCAACAATAGTGTTACTGTGCTAACGTTAATGTCACTATATTAATGTTCATGTTACTATGCTGATAATATTCCAACTTGAGGGTTACTGTGGGAATTGTAGTTTTTACTTCACCCCAACGTTATGCTATGCTAGCAATAACGTCATAAGGCTAGCACTGATGTAATCCTCTTAACAATCATTTTATCATGCTAGCATAATGTCATAATGGCGAGGGTGCTATGCTAGCAGTGACATCACTATGTAAGTGCTAATGCAAATATCCAGTGTTATTTAAAATAAAAATGAATTTAAAATAAACATCTACAAGCTCAAGTTTTACTGGGTCAAATAGTGAGTTTAATGAAGTTGATGTTTGACTGTTACCTTGTTGTTTTTGTGTTGTGTTTTCTTCAGGTTACTCAATCTGTCTCTAACCACGGACCTGGTTCCGGAGCAGGACGTGATCGACGTCATCATCCACGTGGGCCGAAACCCTCAGGGTCGAAACTTGGCCTGGAAATACTTCAGGGACAAATGGGACGTCCTGAACGCTCGGTGAGACACCCAGACGGTCCACCTTCAGCTTTTGACAGTTTCAGGACCAAACCGGTGGAACACGCTGTCCCTGTCTTTGTTCAGGTACGGTGAGGCTTTGTTCATGAACTCCAAACTCATCAGCGGGGTCACCGAGTTCCTCAACACCGAGAGAGAACTCAACGAGGTAAAAACACAGAAACACACGTATCACTGAGCTCCTGCAGGCATCGCCTCGGTCTCTTTACAGGTAAATGAAGCCGAGCGCTTCCATTGCTACCGCACGCGAACAAGAATTTAAATATCAGCCTCTTTGTCTCCAATATGACTAATAATGTGCAACAAATGCTGAGACTGAAGTCAGACAGACAGCTCTCGTTATGACTGACATTTAATCAACTTTATTTCAATCCAAACTGGCAACTTCATCCAGTCATCCATCTAAAGATTAGTTCAAACATCTAAAAAGGCTAAGTCTGGTCCTCTGGACATGTCCAGAGGACCAGACTTAGCTTTTTTAGATTTTTCTACCTGGATTATTGAGCATGCATCAGGGTGTTAGTTTAAACAGCTTCAATCATCTAAATGCTGCCTGAAGGACCTTTTCCAGCCTCGAATATTCACAGCATGTTGCTCATTTAGCATAGAAAATATTAATTAGATATTTTTGGAATGACACAAACATATTTTTACTACTCGGTTTTTCGGTTTATTCACAAATCGTTTCGTTTTCTTCAGCAAATCATCTGTGAGATCAGCGGGTCAAATCTCATTCAATAAGACAAAATACAACCAACAAAATAAGAAGCACCAAAAATAACAACGTGATTAAAACTTAATAAACTGCCTCCTGTCCTCTCAGACAGAAATTATTAAAACAAACGTTAGACCAATGTTGTCACATAATCTGTTTATTAAAAGAATAACGTTTTACTAGCAGCAAATTTTATGTTTTATTGACAGTTATCATCTAGTTTGTTGTTGAGTCATTTTATTTCAAAAGTTTAGATGAGGATATCTTCTTTAGAACAATGGTTCCAACACTGGTCCTTGAGGAACTCCATGCTGCAGTTAACGGTACATTTTCTATCTGTTCCATCATTTTACAGATCAGGTTTGTTCTCTCTGTTTCCAGCTTTAATGTGATGATAAAGTGTTGATTTAGTAACTTTATATTTCTTATTACTTCATTTCAAACACAACTTTGAACCGCTCTGATCTGAATTTTATTTGTTGTTTGTTTTGCCTTTTGTAATTGTTCCTTGTTCAAACTCAACTAAAACTGGTGAGTGGCTACATCGAGGTATACAAAAGTTTCCTTTTGAAAATTGCCACGTCAGAATCCAAGATGGCTGCCAAACTATGTGAACCGACCACTTCTGTCATTTAAAGCAACTGTTTACTGTGTAAAATGTTAGTTTCTATGTCTTTTAGGGACTAATGCAGCTGCTTTGAAGCTTAATTCTACTTCAACTAATGCAACTTTACTCAGCACAATGGCTCAGTGGTTAGCACTGTTGCCTCACAGCTAGAAGGTCCCGAGTTCAATCCCCTGTTGGACCTGGGGTCTGGAGTTTGCATGTTCTTCTCGTGCTTTGGTGGTTTTTCTCCAGGCACTCCAGTTTCCTCCCACAGACCAAAAACCTGCATGTTAGTCTGCTTCAGGCCCAGGCCTCCCTTGCAAAAGAGATCTGTGATCTCAACGGGATTGCCTGGTTAAATCAAGGTTAAATCAAGATTAATAATAAAATAATCAGAAGCCACCAAGACCGCTCTGTGCCCTCGTTTACCTCCACACACACATTCATACAACACACACACATTCATACAACACACACACATTCATACACCGATGAGACACACATAGGAGGCAATGAGGGGTTCAGTGTCTTCACTTCACTTCAACATGCGACTGCTGGTGGAGTCGAACCCTCAACTCTCCCACTGGAGGACAGCCACTCTAACCACTCAGCCACAGCTGCTGGTTGATTGTGCTGAACAAGAAAACCTGGATTGATGGCTGTGAGTTTCACTTTGCTTGTATCAGGATGAAGGAACGAGGCTTCACTGAGTGGAAAATCACAAAGAACATCAAAGCAGGAGAGTTAAAGGTGTCTCTGGATGAAGCGCCGTCCCTTTATGTTCTTTGAGCTCCTGTTGGTTTGGTAACAAACTACAGTCTGCCTGAAAGCCTCATTATTTCCCAGCGGACGCCTGAACACAAAAACTGCAACAAAGAAGATTGACACGGTTTTTATTTCACAACAAACGTTTCCGGTGACTCCCGTAAAGAAGGACGGAGGAGAGAAGAGTAAAGGAATAGAAAGTGAAGCTGTGCAGAAAAAGAAACGAGTTTGGACCAAACAACACAAACTGAAGGGAATGATTTCCTTCTGTGCTCCACTGAACCCGTCAAACTACAAACACCAACTTCTCTCTTTGACGTCTAAAAGTTTAAATTAATTCTCTGCTCCTCGCCTCAAACACAAACTCTTTTTTATTCAAATGACTCGTTTAAAACAAATTTAGTTGTGTGAAGTTCTTGCATCGCTGGTTCTGGTTACAAAGTTTTGAATTAATAATTGATAAAACTTAAATACGACCTTTTCACACTGGACTGTTGTTTTCTGAAGGAAACAGAAACCCTTTCGTCTTCCACCGACGGTTTTAAGTTCCAAGTAACTGAACACGTTCTCTTTAATGCGTTCACCTAAATGATTATTTTATCCTCCATTCATCACTTCAACACTTGCAAGAATTGTTTTTATAACTTATCAGCTCTCACATTTCACAGGCAGACACTGATGACCTCGACCACCCGGCTGCACATGCAGGATCATTCAGCTCGCTGAGAGAGAAAACAACTCTGTTAACTCCAGCACATGCTTCATGGGCACTTAACATTCTCAGCCATTGTAGTTAAAAAAAAAAAAAAAAAACATCCATAAACCTTGACCCAACCCCCCTGACAGTTTTATAATAAAGTATTCTAAACATTAAAAAATGTAGACCAACCCGTTTTTCACCAAACCAAACCCCTGATGGATGCGTTTGATTCTAAAATCATCGTCAAAGCTTCATCTTCATCTTTAAAGTTTTTAATGTTTATTCAACTTGTAGTTATTTAAATTTGTAACTTTACAAACTAACTTTCTCAGACATTTGTCAATGTCAGTTTATTTATAAAGCAGGTAAAGACAACAAAATCTGACCAGCGTGCTTTACACTTTAGGCAAATTAATATTAAAGCAATAAGAACAAAAATTATTTAGGGGAATTTGTTGATTTTGTGGAAAAGTTTTTAAATAATTGTTTCATAACCCTGAAGGTCGAAGGTTCTGCTTTTTCACATATTTCTGTTTGATTTCCTCCATCTACTCCCTCCATCAAACCCCCGTTTGTATTCATCCAGTTGAAGGAGTTTATCGAGTCCGGTGCCGTTGGGGCGGGGCCTGCGCTGCCGCGAGCGCTGGAGATCGTCGAGGGCAACGTGCGCTGGCACCGTCTCCACCGGCGGCCGTTCTTCCAGTGGCTACGCAAACCTCCGAGCGCCACCTTCGGCTAACGCTCTGCCTCTTCGCCGGGGTGAAGGGACTGCTAACTGGCTGCTAAGCTAACGCACTACTAGCTAACGGAGAGGGTCGGAACAAAAACGTCAGCGTGAAAACTGGCTCATCAGACGGTTTCTGACCTGGTTTTGTTGTAAAAAGAAATGTATTCACTGCTGATGGAAGTTCTGATCAAACCCTGCTGAGAAAGAGTGCTCACGGTGTGAGCTAACGAGTCGATTCAGTCACGACTGAGTTAGCCTTGACACCTCCCCAGTGTTTGTGTCACCATAAAAACACCAACTGCAGTTAATTAACAGCAACTATTCAGCCTTTAACTTTCAAAGAAACCCTGATAATGTGATCACTTTATTTTCAATTTATAATCTCTGGCCTTTCAGTTTAGTTTTTAAATTAATGAAACAGGTAAAGCTCAAGCCGTACGGGAGTTTTTCTACCAACCTTTCAGTCCGGGGTTTAAGAGTTTTCTGGCTCACCTTTGGGAACCAAACCAACCTGGGTGTGCTTGTTTTAATTCTTTTGGCAGAATGAGTGTTCAGGTCAACCATTCAGAACTGTGGGTCTAAAATTGGTCCGTTCTAATAAGTTTAAACTGAAAAGACGTGTTCCATCAAAAGAACCAAGACGCCGTCTACACAACTCCAGATGTTTTTTTGTTTTTTTTTTTAACTAAAAGTTTGTGCTGAGTTTGCACCTCTTGTCCAAACATACATGGAGTTTTATTAGCAAAGTTTTATTTTGCACTTGCTCATGATCGTTCTGTGCCCTAAAAACAACAATTAAGCAGTTTTTACTGTTTTTGAGAGAAAACATATTTTGGGGTAAATCTTCAGCCAGCGTTTTTAGACATTGTTAGTGTGGACGTTTAAGTTATTGTTAGAATGTGTAGAAGAGAATAAAACATATAAAACAATAGGAACGACCTGAAGTAGTATATATATAGCCTAAATCTTTTACCTACCTACAACTGATTCTCTTAAAGGCTCAACATACTTTAGTGTGTTTATTCAAAAGTACAAAATAAATTTGACATATTTTCTAGTTTTGGGTGTTTAAAACTAGGCCTGTCGCAATAAACAATAAATCAATTAATCACATGATGAATGAAAATTATCTACCACTTTTTTGTTTCTCGGCTTTATCGTTTCTTCGTGTCTCTCTTCTGAAGACACTGGATGACAAAAGGCTCAACTCCGCTGCTCTTCACTGACCCCTCCCTTTCTCTTTTTTCACTTTTCTTTAAAATCCATATTAAGTATCCAAAATCGCGTTTTTGGAGTGTTAAAAGCAGCTAAGCTGAGGAGCTAAGCCAACAGGCTGACCTCGGAAAAAACCTCTGTCTTGTCCAAGCTCCAAAATTCATGGTTGAAACCCGTGCCTTCGTCTAAAAAGTTGTTTTTCTCTGCAAAAAGAAGATGAGAACTTGTTTACTGATTTTTTTATTAAAAGTTTTGTGTGAAAAATGCTAAAAAGTTCAAACCACATCAAGCGTCCACCATTTTGAGAACCAAAAAACGGAACAGCGAGACAGCCCATGTCACGTCAAGGTGCCTCCCTCCCATTTTCTTAAAGACACATGCTGCTCACTCCGTCACTATCCATCCTTCGGTTCAAATGGCCTTACACTGCCATCCAGTGGTCAATAAAGGTTCTACACACAAAACAAATTGCCAGCATTTCTTCTTCAATTTGACAATAATTACTAATTATTGTCAAATTTCAAACAGTATTACCCTTTATTGAAATAATTTTTGAATTCTAATCACCCAATAAAATTTATCGTGACAGGCCTATTTAAAGCAATAATTGGATTTTAAATTTGCTGCTAGATGTTTGTTTTTTTAAAAAAAAACCTGTTAATAGTTCTCAAACGTCTTTGTCAGAACTAACTAGGGGGGACATAACATTTTGATGAGCATATCTAATATTAAAGTTTAAATTTGGTGTTTTCTTGTAATTCCATGTCCAATAAAAGATGAATAAATAAAAAAAAAAAAACAGTTTAAAAAAATTTGGACAACTACTAAAATAGGCGGAGTCTGACAAGGCCACTGGATCTGACCAATAGGAACAGACTGTGCTTTGCTGGAGCTCATATCTTTAACATCTGGATTCATAAAAACTGTACAAATACAGAGACTGTCACTCATGATCATCGACAATTTCAACGTAAAACCATAAATCCTAATTATAGTTTGCAGCTTTATGTCTGTCTGTATAGATTCAGTCTGACTTTGTGTTCACAACAAAAACCAGCTGATAGTCAAAGACCCTCCATTTCTTTTTCTGCTGCTCGTTCTGGGGCCCGGATCTGAAGTTAAAGAGGATTCTTTCATTAATCAGCAGCGTGTTGATCTCTGATCGCTGCTGTAATTGTCTCTGTGAGGACTCGGTTCATTTAGACTCATTAACTCGTCACAGGATTCAAACCGCCTCAGTTTGACTTTAAAGATCAGCTTTGTTTTTGTCATCTTCAAAACCTCCAGCTGTTACAAAATAATTAAAGCTTCAGAAACATCCTCTGGGTACAAAAAGTTGAATGTAGTTTGAACGTTTAGCTCTACACCTTTGGGAGCGCCACATGTGGGAAACAATAATTGTCCTCTGAAGAGTGGCGATGTCGCGTTCGGTTTTTAATGAGCCGAGCTGGAAAACGTTTGAGCAAGATTTCAAAAAGAAGGAAGGAAAACAACGATTTGCTCAAACACAAAAGAGGTGATGAAATCAAACAACAGTTTAATCTGTTCTCCAGATTTGACTAAATTGTCCTGAAATGCCCACTGATCATTTGAACATGAAAGTTGTCTTTTCTGGTCTCTCACATGTCAGACAGTTTATAAATTTAAACAGAATTACCTGTAAGAGCACTGAAGAACAAATATATACAAATATTTCATAAAAATCAATCAGTGTGCATCAGATTTAGAAGAACTGAGACTTTCAAATGAAGCATAAAGCTAAAGGTATTCCTGCTGTTTCATATCAATTAAATTAACCCTGTGTTTTCTGAATATTTTCCTGAACTACTCACTTGAGATCTACAAAACACAAAGTGTCATTTTATAATTTCTTAACTGAAAATGCAGAAATAACATTTGGTGGCACAATTACACGTTACACAATTTGTGTTTATTGATGCGTTTTTTGTAAAGCTTCACAACCAACTTTTAGAGACGCCTGGCCAGACGTATTGCTTGAAAACTAAATTAACACCAAAAGTTTTGTTGTCTTAACTCAAAACACCCACTAGCTTAAATCTGCCTGCCCATACAGGAACCTCCTAAAACCCAACAGGAATGAATTCATGCAACTTGGGTCCAGCTCTTAATTTATTTTACATAAACAGATGTTTGTTTCAATATGGCTGCCTCCGTTGTTTGGTTTGTTCCTTATTTCTTTCTTCCTGCCGGAAGTTGAAACAAAGTCAGAAAGTACCATTTTTAACCCTGGGGTTTGTTGGTGGTTGGTATGTCACCCCATAAATATGGGTCTATACCAGCTGCCAACATATAACATAAGAGGTGCATCTCAAAAAATTAGAATATTATGAAAAATTATTTTTTTGTTTGTTTGTTAGTTTTCTGAGTCACCAAATTTTGTTTTTTCATTATCTGTAAGCCATAACCATTAAAATTACAAGAAACAAAGGCTTGAAGTATTTCACTCTGTGTGTAATGAGTCTGTATAATGAATTTCACTTTTTGAAATGACTGACAAAAAACTGAACTTTTTCATGATATTCTAATTTTTTGCGATGCTCCTGCACATTACAGCAGTTAGCCACATGCTAATTAGCATGTATTGTGTTAATTGTTTCTGCTTCTAAAGCCCATTCAGTGTTTGTCAGAGAATCACACAACTTGTTTCATTTTGTTTGTTCCTTGTGATTCCTGTTAAGAGTATGAAATTTTACACTTAAGTCCACAACACCTTTTTAATACATAGAACAATACTGGTTTTCTATTAGATGTACCTGCCAGTCGTTCACTGACAAATATTTGATGACACATTCAGCCCATTTTGGTCTTTGATAGAAAAGACTGTAAGAAAGAGTTGATGCATTACCCGTAAGCAGTTGCAGAAGTCTAGGTAAGTCAACATTGGCCAGATTCTGAATCCAAAAGGACTTCAGAACGCTCAGTTGAATCTCTGAATAATGTTGATGATAAATTGTACTGATGTATTGGTGCCTAATGTTCCTTCTGAAGCAGCTCCATAGCTAGTTGCTCCATACTTCAGTCCATTTTTAATTGAACTGTAACTGCTGGTAACTAGTTTTCCAATTGATTTTATGAAGACCCCAAAAGGTTTTACAATTGGAAATTTCTCAACCTACTCAGTTATTGAAATGTTAAAAAAAATTGACATTCATTGACTAATTTTCCAACGGTCATAGCTCAACGAGATACAACGTAGACTCTCATTCAGAGTTACCCTTGGAAAACAGTAGAATGTCAGTTTTGGTTTGTTCCTCTATTGATTCATTGCTGAGCATAAGAAATCCATTTTTCTGATATTGATTTTTTTATTTACTTTTTAACAGGAATCACTTTAAATGATGAACAAATAAAGAATGTTTACTCCCCAGTGAAGCAAGTTAAAAAAAAAAAAAAAATACAATGATTTTCTGACATTCTATGTAAAAAAAATAAAAAAAAAATTACAAGAAAATATTTTAAAGTTTGTTGGACGTGCCCTGAAAAATCATTATTTGTTTGAACTGATAGCCATAAAACTGTCCTACAAGCAAGAAAATATCAGGACGCCCTTAGTACTTGGTATGAATGATAAACCAAAGGCATGAATTAAAGTGAATGGTCCTTTGACGATTTGTTCTACTAAAGGAATGATCAAATCAAAGTACATAAATGTGTTTTCATAAAGCACAAAACAGGAAGGTTGTTGGGTGAAGTACAACAGCATCAGCTGTTAATGGCAAGAAAAAAACTAATTTTCTGTCCCAACACGGACAAATTAATGAGCTGCCTCAAAGAACTGGACCAACAGACTGCTGAGTTCATTTGAGCTGGAAAAAAATGTGTTTATATGCAGACGATGTGACCTTTTAAATCAAGTTTGTCTTTTGTTGACTAATGGATTATCAGCTGACTTTTCCTACACGGACAGCAAGATGGACGACACTATGGACTTTACGGTGTGGCGCTGTAAACTTTAGGAATGTATGGACAAAGTTTATACCTGATGGACCTTGAGAGGTTGTGGGGTTTTGTTGCGTTGTACGAACTCTTTATTCTTCACGAGACGTCTATTTTTTTGGATTATAATCACTTTTTTTTTGTTTTGTTAAAAAGTAAACACCAGAGTTATAGATTTTAAAGGCTAACAGCCAAGTGGACTGAACACTCCACCGTTGGGACATATCCAGTTGTTTATCGAAGTTCATTTTGGATTCTGTGGACTTGAAATGAAAAGTGTTGCAGCTGATCGATCTAAGGAACTGGCTTGGATTGAACAGTCTTTGCTCTGAGTGAGACAGTGTTGCCGTTGTACTGGATTTAAAAAGATGCCAACATCAGACTGAACCGTGGACCGTCCAATGAACACACATGGTACCACTATTCAAGATTCGTATTTCAAGGGGGGTGACTTTGAAACTTTCTAGAAAGAAGACTTCAGTGTTGATCTCCAGTTCAGTTGGAGATACCGTTTCTGTTCGATCCAGTTTTAATGTTCATAATTGAGCCATATATGAATCAATGGGCCTGCCTGCTTCTGTACATTCGGTGTCCAGTGAAGTGCTAATGTGTGATGAAGATGATGATGACCATAAGACCAGTGGGGACACTGACAATATCTGCCAGTCTTTAATTGAAACCCTGACAATTAAAATTGATTCCAGTTTGGTCAGGGAAAAGTTGGTCAATTTGTGAAAAGCTAATTAGCATATGCTGATTAGTCAGTTTATTATGAACTGTTAATGTTCAGTCAGGGAAATTTGGTTTACAAGCATAAAGCACATTACATGTACAATAACACTGTAAATTAGACAGATGCGCTGTTTAAAAACGATGTGGAGTTTGACGTTTTTGTGGGTAAACATGGTGTTTTTGACAATGTTGACAATGATTATGGCCTTGGATCATGATGAAAAGGAAACAGGAAGTTACAGGCAACACTTTAGTCTTACTTCCTGTTTACACTGCTTTGGTCTCTTGTGTTGGGCGGCATTAAAAAAAAAAAAATCGAACCTTCATTGAGATTCATTTTGTTTGTTTAAATAACTAATGAAACTTGAGGGCCTTCAAGACGTTTTTGCCTGCATAAGTATACAATGATTTTACTGAACTTTTAAAGTGGGATTCTGTGGAAAGGTTATGAATAAAAAAAATTGTGTTGGTAAGCTTACAGCTTGTTAAAACAATGATTCCTCTTGAAAACCCACTTAGTTAAAAGTTTACAGGTAAGCCGTTTCCAAACATCAAGTTTCTCTGGCCAGCTGATGTTTGAAAGTATAAAGCTCATGCAACCTCCCTGCGCATGGACGCAAGAGGAAATACGACCCCAGGTTGATCAAAGTGTAAATGGTAGACGAAGAACCAAGCATTCCAAACTATCCAAAGTCAAGGTACATCATTTTCTCATTGAATCACGTTTTCAATCATGATGGAAGACAACCCAGAAAGGCTAAACTGTTGGCAAAACACTTTAAAATGTAGACAGGCATTCGTCAAAACATGATGACCAGAACAACATATGACACATATCCACAAATCCACACTTCATACTGATGTCCAGTTTCTTTATTCAACTGTAGAACCACAGAACACTATGAAAATTATATATAAAATACAATACATCTTTAACCATAAATACTAAATACATTAAAACATACAGACCCTTTCCAAAAAATTAGAATATCATGGAAAAGTTGTTTAACTTCCATAAGTCCATTCAAAAAGTTCATCTTTAATAGATTATAGATTCAGGGCTCACAATTTAAAATATTTCAAGTAGTATTATTAGTTTATTTTTACTTAATTTAGGCTTCCTGCTCATGAAACCCATGAAAACAGGATTTAAAAAAAAAAAGAATACTGTGAAGACATCAGCCCACACTTCTCAGTTTTTGCAGAAAAAAAAAAAAAAATTGAGATCACAACAAATTAATCAAAATATTGTACTTTCAAAACAATAGGTCAGTCTTCAACACTTGCTGGGAATCCCTTTGCCTTAACGCAACGTGACGTTGAGACAATCAGCCTGTGGCATTGCCTGAGAGTTATGGAAGCTCAGATCTCCTTGATGCTGTCAGCTCCTCTTTGTTGTTGGCTCTGGTGCTCCTCATCTTCCTCTTGAGAATACCTCAGATTCTCAATGGGGTTTAGGTCCAGCCAGTTGGCTGGTCAGTCCAGCACTGTGTCATGGACATCAAACTAGGTTTTGGTGCGTCTGGCGGCATGGGCAGGGGCCAGGTCCTGTGGAAGATGAAATCTGCATCTCCATACAGATCCTCAGCAGAAGGAATCATGAAGTCCTCTA
>JARVGV010000694.1:2234363-2244727 GCA_031762435.1 Hypsolebias longignatus
TTTCTGTTATTGTTCATGGTATTGTTTTTCTGTATTGTATTGTTTTTTTTTTTGTTGTTTTTAATGAACAAATAAACTAAACTAACATTTGAGAATAGAGGCTCATACATTTGATAAATGTGCCTTTGATCTGAACATTAAAGTTAATCGTACCTATCGTGGAAAATAATTTTTACATCATGGCTGGATATTCAGGTCTTTAATTTATTTGATTTAAAGGAACCAGTATAAAACTTTAGAAACAAGTTAATGGAGTACTTGATCAGTTCCTTCAGTGTTTATAACCAAATATGTGTCTCCTTTCTGTTGAACTCCACATTTTCTCATTAATTATTTTCTGTTTTTGTTTCTTGAACGTTTTAATTTGCTGCAGAAGGAAAACTTAATAAAGACGGGAAGAAATGTTTCTTTCTGTAACACTTTTACCCTCCTGGTGGTCATCTGATCCTGATCCATCAGGAGGAAGACCTCCAGGAGGCTAATGGAGGTCACGGCAGAACGTGATTCTTCTTTGCTAATGTCAGCTCATCTTAACCCACTTCAACTCTTCTTTCTTTTTTTTTTTTTTTTGGTGGTGGGGAGTCCTGATGGACTGAGTCTCTGTTGGACTTCTCCCTCTGTTTATTCTGATCTCTTCCTCTCTCGGTCTGTTGTCCTCCTCTTTGTCCACCTACTGCTGAGTTTGGACCTGTGGAAGGCCGGTGCAGCCGAGAGCGGATCAGAACGTCCACACAGTCCAGTCAGGAGGAGATGAAATATAAAGTCTGATGACTGAAGCAGATCCAGCTGTGAGCTTTAAGGCAGACGGTTGTTAGAAAACGACGTGTAAACAAGTGTTTTTGGATCAAACTACACTACAGCGGGTCAGTGTTTGAGCCTTAATGTGTTACTGAGAGACGAGTTTAAATCTTACCCTGGAGCCAAACCCAAACCTGCTGACGCTCAAATTTATCCAGTTCAGTTTGGGCTAAAAATAAAACGATCCCCGAAGCTCAGAGAATCAGCTCCCGCTTCAAAACACAGCTGTCGTCAGACGTTTCTTAAAGCACAGTTTGGGTTTTGTTTGTTGGAGACAAACTCAAACCAGTTTGTACAGAAGCTGTAAACCTTTAACATTTATTACATTGTTCTGTTTTGAAGGTTTAGAAAAATACCAGTTTTCTTTAACGGGAGCTTTCAAACTGTTACTTTTTTAGAAAATCGTTAAAATTGTTCAACCATCCTTGCAGCATTGTTTAATCTGTGCTTCAGGCTGGATTATAATTGCTGGATTTTTGGTGATTTGCTTTTCTCAACCCTCAGCATATAATCCCCCCAAAAACTGACAAAGATATTTAACAAAAATCAGATTACCGTGTTTTTCATCAAATAAGTTGCAGTTTTTTTGCATAATTTACACGCCCTACGACTTATACACCAAAGCAACTTATTTATTAATTTTTCCCATATTTATAAACCAGTTTTTGGCTGAGATATGACCGTTCTCATTCATTCTGACTGAAAATATTGAACACTACCATTTTCAGCCTCTAGATGGCACTCGAGGAGTATGGCATGCCATTGTGTCATGTAATAGGTAAAAGTGGCTATAGTAAAATAATATATAGTAAGATAAAAATAAATAATAGTAAACTAACTTTAAAACTTTTCAAACCTGTGTCATGTCAACGTACACGGAGTTAGCACAAAAAGCTCCTCTCACAGAAGAAATATAGCATATACGTAACTTTAGCGTTATGCTAACGGTAATGATGAACTGAAAAATTAAACTCTGCAGGGGGTACTTAAAATAAAACTCACCAAATGTTTTAATCAAAGACTTCTGAACACGGTTTGGATTTTTAAGCTAAATTAAAAGTTATTTTAAAGTTTTTTTAAGTTTATTTAACTAAAACTTTAAAAATATAATCAAATGAAAAATTAATGCTGAGAATAAAACTGTCCAAGGAGTCAGTAGATTTAATTAAACAGCTTTAAACGTAAAGTTAGCCTCGGCTTGGCTGTTTGCAGTTTTTCTTCTCCAAATCCCTGAAATCAAATGAATAAAACAAGTTTTGTTTTGACTTTTTTTGTTGTTGTTTGACTAAAGCAGTGAAAACACAAACACCACAGAGTAAAATCTAAAATAAATAAATAAATAAAAATAGATACAACTGAAAAGAAGAGTATTTATAAGACAACATGACCACAAATATTAACCAAATTATAATAAAGTGAGATAATCGGTTGCACAAAATAAAGTAACTGTTAAAGAACAAAATGTTAACTAAAGAACCCAGAATGACGTCTGTGCAAATCAAAAGAAAGGATATTAAATTTAAGTTAGAGAAATATGAATCTCAAACACATTAAAACATAAATACACAGAAAATAACCAAAATAAAACCCTGACAGCTCTCTGGTTTTTATGTTTTATGCAGAGCTTTTTTTGACAAATCTTCACAATAAGTGAAAGGCGAGTATCTAATTGAACAGGATCCACATTAATACAGTTTTATTGTTTCCCTTTGGCTCCTATTGTGTGTTGAAAGGTTAATACTGTTTCTCTGTGGGCTTTTTTAAAAGCTCCTTTCCCCTCCTCTCCATTCGGTTTGGACACCTCGTTGTTCCGGCTTCATGACTCACTGCCGGTGAAAACGGCTTTTAGAAATAAAAACCTGAATTATAAATAAAACGCTGTCTTATTGTTGCTCTTGTTATTAGAGGACAGGAACCGTGTTCGTATTAAACTGTCCAGCCGTGCAGAGGCCGTGAAAAGGATTTTACAAATGTTGCTCTCAGAGAAACCACGCTGTCTTCAGTTGTGCGCTCGCTCTGTGTGCACGGTTAGATTGTGGAGGCAGAACCCTCTCTCCAACGAGATAAAGGAAATCCCTCTGAAGCTAAACATTGATCATCGGGGCGCCGATGTAAGGAAAGTGTGTGGTTTATTAAATCTAACAGGAGACCGTAACATTGATTCTTGGTACGACAGTAGAGTTTCATGGTTTGGGGGAATTGTTCGGGACAGATGGAAGATAATTTTAAAGGCTACGTCGGTTGTTTCAATGAAAAATTCCACATATTCTACCAAAAGAAACCTAAGTTGTTTTACTTTTTATATTAAACATAATATGTTCCTTGAAGGAACGCATATTGTTGACCAACTTGTTTTTTTGTTTTTATATTTTTTATCTGGCTGCTCAGTTCCTCGGGGGGTGCCACAGCAAAATAACTCACATGGAAACTTGGTGATTCATTTTACTAGAACCCAACCAATAAGGATATTTAGCTATCGCTGATATTGGGAGGGGAAGGTGAACGCCGGTAACCGATATAATGGCTGAAAATGTTCTTAAGTACACAGTGAATAGAGCGGGACTTGTTTATTTAGCGTGGCTGTTAGCAACCATGAAGCTAAGCTAATCTTATCCATGTATACGTAGGTTTACCAGTTGTGCACTGGTCATTATGTATTATTCATGTTTTCTATCCTCCACTATTCACCACAAAGTTATCAAGTGTTACAAATATATAAATTAAACAAAGAAACGGCCTTCCCTGTGAGAAACTAACTTAAAATAACCGATGTGTTAAACATACTAAGTATGTGTTAAGAGTTTCTGTTAATGTGTTAAACTGACCAACAGTTTAACGTTTAAACTGCTGTTTTCTTCGTCTTAACCTAATTAGTTTTTATTCCTTTGCTACTGTTTCAAAGTGAATCTGCAAGTCAAGTTCGTCCTCTTTGCAAATCTAATCCGTAACACAAAGTGACAAATACACGTCGATAAGTGGATCAAAATAAATAAGCGGACATGGAGACGGATGTGTGCGCACACGCAGTTTGTCAGACGGTGAAGTTCAGCTCCGTTGGCTGTTTTTCTGCCTTTTCTCCCGCTTCTTGTTTTCCTGTCAGTCGTCCGGCGTTCCCATTACTCACTGGGAGAGTGTGATGTTTAAATTGCTGTATATTTTCCCCTCGGCAACACCAATCTGTCATGGCCGTGATTTACAACAACACAGTGTGTGTGAGTGTGTGTGAGTGTGTGTGAGGAGCCATCAGGCTGCTGTGACAGATATAATTATATAAAGCAGAAGCATTGTGTTGCACTGTTACATGAGGGTTTGTTAAACTGCAACATGGAGCTGGAAAAGGGGCAGTGATCTTGTAATTGCCTGTGTGTGTTTGTCAGGAAAATATCTTATGAGCCAGTGAATGGATTTTAATGAAACACTGGATGTACGGCTACAACTGCTTTAACATTAGAAATCAGTTATTATGGCCGCCATGACTCAGTGACTTTAGCAAACTAAAAATGGCCACAACTAAATTATTTTCAGAAATGTTCAGATAATTTGGTGTAGGACTAAAAGAAGCATCTCTACACACATTTCACTTGGAATCAAATTGCATGTGTACTTATGAAACATTTGCATTTGTCTGTATCTGTGTAAAAAATGACATTTGAGTTCCACATCCCTGCAAATGACGTGTGTAAATGTCTCAATTTAGTCTAAAAAGTGTCCTAATTATGTCTCCGTTTGATCACAGTGTATTCTCTTTACTGTCTTCAATGCTACATTGGTTTCCAAGGTCTTCAAACATTCCTTAAGACCTCACATCACTCCCACTTCATGAGTTGTGGAAACTGAATTAAGAAGGCTTCAAGCCACGCGCTACGACTCCGTGAACATTCCAGGTTCAGCGTTTCAGCATCATGAGAGCCTGTCCAGACCTTCAGGAACAATTTGGAGACGTCCTCACAAGTGCTGGTGAAAGTTTCTCCATCTTCATCTTCTACCACTTATCCGTAGTTGCATTGCAAAGACAACGGGTCCAGGAGAGAAACCCAGAGCTCCCTCTCCCCAGCGACACTTTCTCCTACTGGGAGACCCCGAGGTGCTCCCAGGTCATAGAAGATACATGATCCCTCAGCAAGTTCTCGTCATCACCAGGCCCTCTGAACAGTGGAACATGCCCAGATAAACTCCATAAAGGAGGGTTTTATACCTGGATTATTGAGCATGAACTTTGGTGTTTTGAACCACCTTAACATGACTATCGACGAGGGAGAGGGCGGGCCCCAGAGGAGAGGGCATCCCAGAGGAGAGGGCGGGCCCCAGAGGAGAGGGCATCCCAGAGGAGAGGGTGTCCCAGAGGAGAGGGCGGGCCTCACAGGAGAGGGCGGGCCCCAGATGAGAGGGCGGGCCCCAGAGGAGAGGGCGTCCCAGAAGAGAGGGCGTCCCAGAGGAGAGGGCGGGCCCCAGAGGAGAGGGCGGGCCCCAGAGGAGAGGGCGTCCCAGAGGAGAGGGCGGGCCCCAGAGGAGAGGGCGTCCCAGAGGAGAGGGCGTCCCAGAGGAGAGGGCGTCCCAGAGGAGAGGGCGTCCCAGAGTCCATCATAGCACCAGTAAACTGGTTTATTCCACTTTGGAGTGGGTTGTTGGTGGAGAATCAGTTTTGTTTGGTGGTTCCTCAGATTGAAGAAGTCTGTTGAATGACGGATGAAACGTCTCAGCACAAAAAAGAAACCGTCCAGATGACCTGACTGAACATTGTTGGATTTTATACCTGGATTGTTGAGCATGAACTTTGGTGTCCATAAATGAAGTGTCTTAATATCGTTGATCAGAGATGACGTCACGGGAATTGCGGGACATTCCCAACGTCCCGGATGTCGGGCAAACAACGCTGCAGATGCATAATGACATCTGCCAATGCTTCTGTAAACTTAAACGAAGACAACGTTTGACTAGACGACTACTTTGAGCTCTTCCCATGTGACAGAGCTCCTCACCCTGTCTCTAAATCTGAGCCCTCCGCTCTACAGAGGAAGCTCATTTTGGTCGTTGTATCCAGGATCCTGTAATTTCAGTCATAATCCAAACTTCATGACTGCAGGTGAGGATTAGAACGTAGACAGACCAGAAAACCCAGAGGTTTGTCTTTGTTCAACTCTTTCTTCATCACAACCGACCAAAGCAACGCTCTCGTTACTGAGGACAATACCCCAATCTGTCAGTCCATCTCCCGCTCCATCCTACCATCCAGGAACAAGACGCCCAGATACCTCAACTCCTGCACCTGAGGGCTGAGGCGACCCAACAGTCGCAGCTCATCCAGAACCAGATCAGAGCAGATCCAGGAGAAGGAGCCTCCATAGAGTCGGCACGTGTCTCCTGCTGTAGTCAGTCCAACAGAAGGTCGACACAGTTACAATCAAGACAAATGACTGCACAGTTACAGAATTTGAACCAACATTTAGCCTGACATCAGTGCATGTGGAGAACTTCCTGCTGCAAAGTAAACATAATGTCCTCTGATCCACTGAGCAGCTCTGTTTCAGAACCAGGACACGACTGTGGTCAGTGGTGTTCCAGCTGCAGGGAGCTGACGAGAAGCTCTGATGAGTCTTGTTAAAGGCAGTTTGTTACATTTCACTCATTGTTAATGCGCACATGTGACACAAGACTTCCCACCATGTTTTAATAAAACTTTACAACTCCGAGAGAAGCAGCCGGACACGTCGTTACTTTAGCTCATTGTGCAGTTTCGACCCAAAGCCAGACGCTGAGTAAATCAGATTGATGCCATTTGCATCTGTACCGCCCTCAGACTAATTTAAAAGTTAAAGGAAATGGAAGAAGGGGGAGATATTTCTTACGTCTAGAAGAAAGGCATTAATAAGTAAAGAAGTAACAAAAAGACAGAGTCGTTCCCTGCAGCCAGAAGCCACCAATCAACTGGACACAACAGTTTATTTCTCTGCCCCGAACAAAGCAGGCGAACCAGCTGAACTTGTGCCTTTAGCTGCTGTAGAAATAAAGGTTTGTGAAGTAGAGCAGTCTATCGGCTGCTTGATGCTCCGAGCATCTGAGCATCCTTTTCCCCAACCATCCATCCTCTGTAATTACAGCCTGGCAGCCGGCTTGTTGTGTGTATTAGTGCAAGAGGAGGCATGAAGCGTAAAAAAGATCTGAAAAACAGGAAGTCAATTCAAACAAGAAGGTAAAAACCTCAGACTCTACGAAGAGGAAATGGAAGATAAAGATGGACGTTCCAGCTCCTGCTGGTGGATGAAGATTTGCACGTTTAAATGCAAATGTGCAGAATGTTATTTTCATGGTTTCACTGCTGCGACTAAACAAGATGATTTTTGTCTAAAACTCTGGCATAAAAGACAGCGGGAGATATGCTCCTTCAAATGTTTAATTTATAATGACACTAACCTGGAAAATATGTTTTACATTTTGGAGTTGTTTGAGATAAAACTGAATTATTCATCTGAATTTTAATTGAAGACCTTTGTTCTAGATGAGTTTTAACTCTGAACGTCTGAAGAACAGTCAGAGTGATGTTTTATCGGTAAATGTGGAATTGCACAAGTTTAAGTTACTGCCCCAAGTCTTTAAATCTTTATAATTATGATATTAATAACTAAAAAAAAAAATTGCATTTCCTGTGAAAACGCAGTGTGAATGCTTATTGCAGAAAAACTTGCTGACAAACAGCTGAAATTAGCTAAAAACATGCTGAAATGTTGCTGAAATGGAAAAACAAGCCTATGTTAGCAGAAGAAAGCAGAAAGAAATATATTTGTTGAACTAGGTTTCAATAATCAGACATTAATAACAAAAAAAATAGGAAATTAGATTTTAAAAAGCTTAAATTTGAAAAAAATTTTTTAAAAAAAGCTAAACTACCAGAATAAAGCAAAAAGAGCTGAAATGAGCCCAAAAATGTGAAATTAGCTGAAAAAGATTTAATTAACACAAAGCAGCTAAATAGTAGCTGAAATAGCAGGAACAAAGTGAAAGTAGAAAAAAACTTGAAATGAAGATAACAAGCTGAAGTTAGCATACTGAAGCTAAAAGTGGCAGAAATTACTACAAAAAATTTGAATTGATCTGAAAACAGATAAAAAGCTAGCTGAAAGGGTAGAACAAGCTTAAATTGGCAGAATAAAGCAGAAGTAACATGTTTTATTGATTATGCTGAAAGAAGCAGAAATGAGCACAACAAGTATTAATTATTAGAAAAAGCTGAAATTAGCCATGAAAAAAAAAAAATTTAAAAAAAAAAAAGTTGAAAAGTAGCAACAACAACAAAAAAAGGCAGAAAAAAGCTTAAATGACCAAAAGTAAGTGAGAGAGAGAGCACAGTTTTGCTGAATTAGTCTGAAAAAAGTTGAAATGACAAAAATAAGTAATTAGCCGAAAAAGCTAAAATTAGCATACAACAGCTAAATAGTAGCTGAAATGTCAAAAATAAATAAATAAATAAAATAAAGCTGAAACTTGCATAAATAAGCTGAAAGGATCTGAACAAGCCAAAATTGACAGAAATAAATTAGAAGAAGCACAAAAGTGTTCTAGTTAGCAGAAAGACGCTGAAAGGAGCATAAAACGCCTGGGGGGGGGACACTGAAATTAGCTGAAAGTAGCTGAAAAAAGTTTACATTTGCAGAAGGAAGCTGAAAGAAGCTGAAGCAGAACAACATGTGAAAGGAGCAGTAAAAGGTTGTGAACACATCTAAAGATTTGAAGGATGGAACATGAGCTCAATTCAGTTTCTATGAGAAAAAAAAATGTTAGAAAAGGCTAAATATTTAAAAAAGCTAAAGTTGCACCAATACCAAAAGTCATAGCAGGATTGTCCTGAAGGAGCTGAACATTTGTTGAAATAGCTTAAAAACTGCAGGACGAGAATTGCACCGATAAACGTCCAGAAGGAAAATGCAGTAGAGTGAATGCTTCATAATCATTCACACAGTTGGATTAAATAATCTATAATCTATATTAAACTAACTCTTCATCCTCCTGAGCCTAAATGTGAAACAGTCCAGCTTTTTATGCTTTTAGTCTTCTGCTGCTAAAACATGTTATGAGCAACAAACTGTTTTAATCTTATTCATGATTTAAACAACTTGTTTGTTTTCTTCTTCTTTGTGAAGGTTTAGAGCAACAACAACAAAAAAAACTCCTTCAGGGCAGCAGATCCTGCTTGACATCTTCCATATTCTCAAGTTATGGTAATAACACAGAAAAAGCCCAAACGACGACGACAGAACTTTACAGAACGCTAACAGTTCTTATCTCTGGATGTTTGTGAACGTCTGCCTTCAGGGATTAAACTCACAAAGCCAAAATGCAAATCAAACGGCTCGAGTCTATTGTTCGTTTCAGCCTCGATCCGACCGTCAAACACAACAACGCTTCAAACTTGTTTTGTGATAAACCTTTCTTGTGTTGTTTTTTCATTCATGGCTTTATGGAAATAAACACACTCCAGTTTGATCTAAAGATATATAAAGTTTTCTTATATTCACACAGCACAGTAACTCTTTAAATGACCAGCGGTACCAATAAAACAGATTTAATAACGTCACCGGTTGATAACAAACACAAAATGTTCTGTTTGTTTTAGACGACATGACCGTTTTGCTGCCATGTTGGTAGAATCTTTGAACCAGTATAATTCTCTTGAAAGAAATACATCTTCCTGTTGATCTGGAGCAGACTCAGCAGTTCCGTCTTAAGTTTACTTCATGTAACGTACAAAATCACCGGCCCTGGGCCACTACCGCCTCAGCCATGAGGTAATGACTATGATGTGCGGCTCATTACTGAAATATCAATAGCCTCAAGAATTTTATGCTCTAGAATCAATTCTTGAATCAAATTATCAATACTTTTGATACTTCACTCATTTCAGCTAATGTATGTAACAGGAAGATGGTGGAAAGTAACTAAACTATTGAGATCTTGTCTAAATGACACGCTGTTGGTGGGAACTACTTTCGCTTCCACCTGGGGAAAACACATTTGGTGTATTTGCACAAAGTATCAGTATCGGATCAGTATTGCTGATATTGTGGTATCAAACAGTTAATGGCGTCGGGCGTCAGTTGAACACATTTTCCTCAGAGCTTGGCCACATCTCCCAGGAGTCGCAACCGTGGACGAACGGGAAGCCCTATTCTGCTCCATGTGACTGCTCTCAGCCAATGAAACCTCGCCGTCTTGTGTTTCAAAATGGATACTGCATGTGGCGTGCTGGAATTTGTAGGCTTGGAACTAAAACTACATTTTCTACTGGAAACAAAAGTGGAAATCAGATCTGCCTTGTTTTAAAGGTCCACTGACATGATATTTGAACTTTGCATAAAATGGCACAACATATATATCTTGTAACATTGAACTATGTTCGTTTTTGCAAACAAAATGATAAATATATGAAAATTTCATTGAAAGTCATTATACATTTGTCATTGTGTTTTTGATGGAAAATCTGACTAACGATCTTCCTGGGGAGAGGTGAGCGGACGTGTAATGAGCTGCTGCTGAGAGCTACTAATTAAACTGTGCGTAAGTAATGATTTAAA